>PVHX01012329.1:0-59761 GCA_004024805.1 Geosciurus inauris
CCAGGAAGTCATGGCTAAGTTTCACCTTGGGCACACATCAGGAAGAGATCCCTTTCTGGATATTCTGCCCCAAGACCCTTCTCCATGCCAGAGGGGAGAAGACTATGAAAGCCACATATCTTCTCATTCAAGTTCATTATTATGAACTTGGTTTAGCAGAAAATGTCATAGGTGGGCTACATGGAGAAATATTAAAACCACATAGCCTGGACTCAAGTGAGTAAGCAAAGTGAGTAATGTTTTAGGAATATATAATGCCCATATTTTCATTCTCTCCTTTAAGTAGTGTCTCCTATTGCCGTTTATTTATTAAAGCTGAACCATGAGATTTGTTTGTTTGTTTATTTATTTATTTATTTATTTGTGGTGCTGGAGATTGAACCCAGGACCTCACATATGCCAGGAAAATATGCTCCATCACTGAGCCACATCCTCAGCTAAACCATGAGATTTAAAACCCATGGAAGGAGATCATAGATGTGACCAGAACAAACTTACTTTTGAGTTTATTGTAAGAGAGTGGGCTTCAAGACCAGGTTAGACTAAAGCAAATGCTGTTTTCTAATGATGAATCTTCATTTATAAGTCAGAAGACAAGCCTGGACAACTAAGATCAGGATTTTATAAGAGGTGTTAGAAAAGGAAAACTCAGGGTATGAAATCAGCATTTACCCAGAGAGAAGGGTGGCATTTCCAGCTGGGATGATGAGAAGAATTAGAAAGGCAAAGAATTGAGTGAAGGCCATTCCTGTTCCCTATCTCCAGAGTGCCCTAGCCCAGAAGAGATAAACTCCAACAGAACCCAAGATAGACGGGGAGAATCTGAGAGCATCAGTTGATGTTGAGTTTCTCCAATACTGCCAGGGTAGAACTTCACCAACAGTGGAAGGTATAAACAAATATGAGCCCAATCCAGCACTATTTTTTGCACAAGTGTATATAGAGGAGATCTAAATGTCTCTCAAGGTCTCTAATAGGGTACAGAGGTGCTGAGAGTGTAAGGGAACACAGTAAATGGGATTTGGGTGACAAGCTGAAGGCGGGAGTTTTGCATTCCAAGGTCATGGTGTGGAGTCAACAGTGAGAAGTTTAGGTTGGTTAGTGCACCAGCAGATTCAGAGTCAACGTCCAAATCCCACATGCCACAGAGCAAAGTGCTGGACACAGCTGAGGACACGGCGAGTAGCAGAAAGATGACTATAAGGACAATACCTGGCACCTCGTGAGTTCCAGGGTGGCAATGGCAGCCCAAGTGTTAGCAGCGCCCAGGGCCCCAAGTCAATGCCCACAGACTGACTCAGGCAGCAGCCTCCACTTCTGTCCACCTTCCCTACCTGAGACAAACACCTGTGTGAATGTAGAGCTTCTGGCCTAGGGCCTTTGACCTCTGCCACATTCAGCTTCCAGTGTCAAGCACCTCAGAAATGATATTTATCAGAAAAGAGGGAAAACAGACACTCTGCCTCAGAAGGAAGATGCGGTTGTCTGAGCCAGAGGGCCTCTCTCCTGTCTCGTCTGTAGGCACCGTGGGGCCTGTATTCATATGTGCCCAATGTGGGACCTCACAAGGGTGACACAAGGTCACTGATGTCCAGGGTTAAAGGAGCCCCGATACACTTAGATTTCAAAGGAAATCATATGGCAATCATGAAATGGAAGTGACAAAGCTTGGCCAAGGAAAGAACAGAGTAAAGAGAAGCTCCCAAATGTGGGAAAAAAATATTAACTATATTTAATGATTTTCCAGGTTACTGCTTCAAAATAATCACCAAAATTTTCAACAGGGAAAGCTGGGAGAAAATGAAATAAATTGAAAGGAAGAGGAGGTTAAATTTTAAAATGTAATAGTAATAATAATAAACAATATAAGTTTACTATATCTCAGAAAACATCAGTATAATTTGTTATTTAATTTGCATAAAATTTTGATGTATGTATAATTATTGCAGTCATTTTCAGAGGAGGAATGTGACACTTAAAGAAATGAGTTAATTTTCACAGGACAGACAGGTCCTAAGTGATAAACATGGACCTTTAACAGCTGCAGACATTAAAAAATGCCTTAATGCTGTGGGAAGTTTCTCAGAATATATGATAAACTGAATAAAGAAGTCAAAACTCTGTACATATAAATATACTTATAGTCCATAGAAACATATTCATATCAATGCATCTGCAAAGAAAAACATCTAGAAATTAATAGGGCCACAATGATTATAGCTGTTGGTTTTGATGATATGATCATGGATGTTGTCATTTTTATCTTCATCCTGTTTCTCTGAGTTTCTTAGTGAGCATCTTTGCCAGCATATGCTACTTTTCAGCTATGTGAATTTGTGGAGCCCCTTCAGCCCTCTGTACCTGAGTATTCTCATTTATATAATGCAACCACAAGTATCTATACTATCTGATTATTGTTGTGGTTACAAAGTTGGAGAATATTTACAAAGTTGGAGAATATTTTTTAAAGCCAAACAAATGTTTATTAAATATTTGCTACAACAAAAATTAATATTTGTTAAATATGCAATATGTAAAAATGGGATGTAGAGGAAAAGGAGTTCATAAAATAGTTCCTGGGCATTTCCACAAAAGCAAGGGCAACTTCTTGGTCTCATGTTCCTGCAAAGAGCCCCTATGGTGACCACCAGCCCTATTTCAATGTGCACAGGGCAAGCCTGCTGGGCACAGTGCTGAATCTCAGCCAGCACTGAAGGACCCAAGAATTGCCCAACTCACCACTTCCTTCCCTCTCCTTGGTTCAGGTCACGCCCTCCTGACATTGAACTGCGATATCCAGACACCAGGTCCTCACTTCCTGAGGACATAGCTTGGCATTCAACATGTCATGGCTGCAAGTTGTCAACACCTTTTCCAGGGCTGGTGAGTCACTCTGTTGATTTTATTTTTTCTTGATGAGTGACTGTAGTAATTTTTCCATGTTTATTTCTCATATTCTACTTTTAAAATTCACAGTTGGACTGGATGGTCAGAAGTGGAGCAGTCAGATGTATCTGTTTCTGCAGAAATAAAGAAAAGTAATAACATAAATTGCAAGTACATATCCAACTCATATTATGAAAATAAAGCCATTCACTGGTATGAAAGAAACCGAATAAGACTTTGGAGCATCTGATTCAAGTTACCTCAACAAAATCCCCAGCTCAACGTTCCTTGAATGGGAAGAAAAAGAAAGTTGAGGTGCAAAAGTATTATCAAAGTTTTGAGGTGCAAACATATTTTCCAACTTTGTCTTCAGTCCTTACCATACATTCCATAGAAAAAGAAGATGCAACTATGTAGTATTGTGCAGTGGGATATCCACAGTATTAGAATTGTTGAGACAACCCACACAAGATCCTCTTCTTGGACCTGAGCCCTCCCACATCCTTCCCTACAGAGGCGACAACAACTAGCTCCACAGCTGGGCAACCAGCTCCACGGCTGGGCTCCCAGCCTTAGGCTGCCTTGTCTGCAACCCTCCTGGGCTCTCCAGAAGCTATCATGGGCCTTGCTTACACTTGAGTTCACAGCTGGACCCAGGCACTGTGCTTCTAAATCTTCACTTGACTCTATTTCCCAACCAGCTCTAGACCTGTCTGTGACTGAGAGGCACAGGCTTTGCCAATGTTCATCATCCCAGCTTCCAGAGATGTTCAGTAAGTGCAAGGTGCAGGTTGAAGGAGAGTCACAGTGTGCCATTACTATCATACATAATCAAGACAACCCCTGTGCAGTGCACCCGTCATTGGTCCACTGTACCATGAAGAAGCTAAAGCTTAGAGGAAAGGAGCCTAATGGACATCCAAAGACAAGAAGCCATGCCCTTTGAAGTAGGCTGAAGAGTTTAAGAATTGCCATTCTGTAAGTGAATGCTGGGATATCTAGGACACATTAGTATAGAGCAGATGTCCTTTATATGGGAGATGTGGGGAGGAGGATTCTTCCAGCAGGACCTCATTAGTGTAGAGCTGGAGACACTGAGGCAATTAAATAAGCCCACAACACTGGAATATCCCTTGATCCTGCCTGTCAGAGAGAGAAGCTTCCAAGACCAGAAGAGCCAGCGATGAGTGTAAGTGCTTTATGACTGTTATCAATTCTTGACATATTTCAGCTCCTTTAATCCACACTGCTGTTAGGTTTATTCTGTCATTGTAATGATGCACACCTGACTGAGGAGATAAGTGAAGCACTAAGTGGTCCAGGTTCAAGTCACAAAGCTGGTACATGGTAGGTGAGGGAGGATTGGGACCCAGGCAATCTGGCTCCGCTAGACTATTATGCTAAACTGTTTCAGGGGGATCAATTGAACAAGGCATAGTTCTTATCCAATGGAAGAGGCATCAGACAGTCATGAAGCATTAACTGGTACAAATTATTACTGTGTGCTGAAGCCTGTGCTCTGGATTTGAGTAATTATGTGTCTTTACAGAATACACGAAATGCCAATACATCACTAATTGAATATTTAATAGAAAGCTTCTTGTTTTCTGTTTTTAATGATAGTGTTTACAGTGGTCCTCTGGAAAGAATGTACGTGTCCCTCCATAATTTCCTGCACGTAATGTTTAACTTAATTAAACATATCCAAGATAACATCAACATATTTATTCTCCCTGTTCTTTATTTTCTATATAGATGATATTTTGTTTAATTTTATATGTAGTTGAAGGAAACAGAGGGATTTGCAGGTTAGCCAGAAGCAAGAGATGGGATTCATCATGAGCCAACAGCTCTTCTTTTCCTATGTCTCTTGTGTTTATATTTCTTTGATTCACATCCTGATCTAGGCTGTTTCTGACCATGACCAATTTTTAAAGAGGGGACCTTTAAGCTTCCTAGTTCCCTATATTTTTATGCATGTCAAATAAAAATAAGCACCTGGGAGAAATGCACTAAATATAGGAAGATGAATCTTTACCAAGTGGAATGGATAAAAACTGTGAATTAATGTTTTCCAAAGATCTTTGCTAAATTTTCTGCATGGATTTCCTCATGTAAGGTAGAGAAGTTCAGTGTGCTTTAGTAATGTAATATCTCCAGAGGAGCTTGCCTTATGAAAAAAATTATAGTAGATTTTATTATGATTCCTAGAAAAAATAGTGACACAGTTCAGTGATGAATGAAAGAGGCAATCATTTGTGTTGTATTCAAACGATAGAAACATGAGAACTTAAAAATGATATTTTGAGCATTTATAATAAAAGTGAAAATGTTTATAATCCAACATAAGATAACACAAAGTATGAATATGTGTATATTAACTTCTAAATATGGTAATGTCTGTATTGATGGAAGACATAAAGTGAAAAAGAAAGTATTAGAGTCGTAAGCGAGGGTTTATTTCCTAACAGGGTGAATGGGTTATTTCTTCTTTATACTCTACCCTATTATATACATCTGAAAGCTATTTAGGCAATTACAAATGTAGAAACTGAGAAACAAACAATTTTGTATAATTTAGCTTTCATCAAAGAGGGTTAGTAGTCAACAGGGGTGCTTATTATCACAGGTCATTAATTAGGATATTGACTTAATTCTTTTTAGGACCTGATGTGTTTTCAGACATAAGGCTTTCTAAGAGAAGAGACCATAAAACTATCTGTAAAGGCCATCTAAAGTAAAATATGTGCAATGATCCAGACGTATTACAATATAAGTAGTATAAAAATGCTTAAAAGTAAATGATGAGGACTTTTATTGTCATCATTTTGTAGCACATTTACTCAGATTTCTCCAGTGAGCATCTGTTACTTATCCAAGCTCACGTGATTGCTACAGAGTTATGATTGGGGTTAAGTCAACTTTGTCCTACTCTTCTCACCTGTCACAGGGAGATCACTGTAACTCCACCTCTCAGGATTGGTGCCACTGAAAACCACAGCAAAAGAATCATTTAAAACATCATCAGCCAGTCCTCAGTACATGTTAGGTGTGTTATTAATGGTAAAGCCTTATTGCCACAAGTAAAAACGAACAATAGTTAAAAATAATCCTCCCTTTGACGGTATACGTGAGAAAGCTCCAAAGTTGTTTTATCTATTGCACCAAAGAGCCCCAGAGAGCAGTGAAGAGGTGTCCACAGTGAGACACCTGTGTTAGATCTTACAGAACTCCCCAGCGGACTTGCAGGACTCAGAATAATTGGTGGATAGTGGTGAAAGAGACATAGAGCCCTAGTGCGTTCCAGAGATGAAATACCACATAGCCTCTGAAATCAGTGTATTATGGATTTAGCAGCAAAATTAGAAAATATTCACAGTACAATATAAAGAAAAGATCATGACATATATCATAATTTATGAAAAATGTATATTTTCTTTGATAGAATGATTTTTTAAAAAAGGGAATATAGTTGCTCAAAATTACATGAATGATCATTCCCGAAGGAATAGGTTATTACATTCTTACACACAGTGTTGTTAATTTTGCATGTTTTCCTTAATAAGAAACTATAGTTTTGTTGTAAAAAAACATTTTAAAAAGTAATTTTATCTTGATAGATGATAACAGTAATACTAAGAATAGATAACATCATTGAAGATTTATGATGTGTTGGGTACTAATACCTGGGCATTTAATGCATTACTCTTGTGTAATATGATAATATAAGCCCCTTACCTCCTCTAAAAATACATATGTAGGTACCATACACTTATGGAAATTGAGGCCCCAAGTCTTAAATACCTCAGTTGATGTTCTATAGGGCTAAGTGATAAAGGAGGGTGTTAATTGTCTTTAGTTCTAAAATATAATGTTCATATAGATTATTTAAAGACCTGCATTTCTGCTCCCAGTTATTTAACCAGAATAAAGAATATAAAGACAATTATGTAAATCCCACTAAATACACACACACACACACATACACACGAATAATATCAAGAAACCTCATATCTATTCATTACTATGTAGAAAAACTCAGAGTTTCGAATGAATCATTTAACCCTTTTTCCACTGCCCTCCTCCAAATGGAGATGATTGTAATACCTACCTCACAGGACTGTGGAGAGGGTTAAATGAAATAACATAAGGAAAGCTCTCTCACAATAAATACTCATGAGAATTCAATGGATACAGGAAAGTAGAAGCTGATTTCTAGAGATTTTTCTGAATTGAATTGCCAACAATTGCAGTCTAGTTTCTTCCTAGAGGTATCCAGATTATGAATGAAATATGACTTCTCTAAGTGATAATCTGCTTGGGGACATCCCAATCGCTTTAAAAAGATACAGAAATATACTTTAGTGCTTGAATATATGGCATATTAAATAATGTTAATGAAAGCCTCTGATTCTCTTCGTTGTGTTATTGAAAAATTAAGGTCAAGATTCTTACCTGAGTTCTGACTCAAAAGCAAATCACAGACAGACAGACATGATGACAGAACACAGCAGCCATGTCTTCATAGCTAGAAAGTAATATTTCACAGTGTGAAATTGCAGATGGAAAGGGTGAGTAGGGAACAAAACGACCTCTCCCACAAACCCAGATAAACCTGTGCATGCCAGAGGGTCTTTCTACATAGTCAACACACATACCCAATCTGCTCAGCTCATGTGGTGCAGGAAACTCCAGAACCACTCATAACTGCAAAAGATCACAACAACAACAACAAAACAAACCCAGGAAATCACCTGACCCTCTGCTTCTTCGAAACACCAAAACAGCCACACCCTCCTGCACTGACCTGAGACCTCAGCTCTCAGGACCTTCACTTTCTCACCTTCTTCCTGGGCAGCCAGCCTGGCAGAGGGGATGCCACTCCTGCAAGCAGTCATCCTGTCCTTCCTCTGGGCTTGTGAGTTGCCCCTTGCCACCTCAGTCTCCAGGAGGGAATGAAGTCATTCTTTTTGGTAGCTTCTTTACTTATCATTTGTTCATGGGAATCTCTCTTTTTTGCTTGCAGTTGGACTAGGGCAATTGGAGCAACTTGAAATATCAATTTCCAGAGCGAAAGAGGAGAGTGCCAACATACCTTGTAAGGTGTGGTTCCAAGATAGATTGAAACTAACCTTATACTGGTACCAACAGAAACCAAATCAAGGTTTAGAGCATCTGTTATATGTCTGGGCAACTACTCAGAAGAATTTAGGTGGGAAGAACAAATTTGAAACAAGTAAAAATGCAAACACTCCCATTTCAATCTTGACAACAAATTTCTTAGAGAAAGAAGAACATGTGTTACTGTGCCTATGGAGAGGGCACAGTGTTGGAATTGCCAGAATAACCCTCACAAGAAGCACCTCCAGGCCTGTGCCCACACCTCCTTCTCATATGGGCAGCCAGAGTGGCTGCTGAGCTGGGCATCCAGCCTGAACCTCCCCTCCCTACAACACTTCCAGAGTTTCCCAGGGGGTCTCCTGGATTCTACTCTCCCAGTGATCCTTGCATGGTATCAGCAATTATACTCTGAAAGTACAGGTAGATGGCTGACCACATAATACAGTCATTGTTTACTTGACTATACAGATTTCCAGAAATTAAATGGTTTAAAATGAAGGTAGGAGAGGGTTAAATCCCTGGAGAGATGTGCACCTATTATATGGATATTTCCTGTGACTATCGCTTTCCCACTTTAGACCTGAGCACTGGAAGTTTTCAGAAATAGAATGATCTGTCAGACATGATAATTGTATGCCTTCTATTGGTATCCTGAGGCCATCTGAAGAAATCTAGTGATGTTTAAATCTATAAGTAAACATTTAGCTATTCGGAGTCTATGAAAGATCAATGTACAAATCTTGTATCTGAGGGAAGAGGCAGCAGCTCTGTCCACACTCAGGACTCATGGCTGGGACAAAACAAGCTCTGTATATACCCTGAAAACTTTAAATGTCAGCATTCTGCAAAGAAACCAAAAAATCCTTAATAAGAAGAGTAGACAGTTTAAAAAAAAGAGTAATACCTGTTTCCTGCATCTACAGAGAATGCAAAGCTAATATTTCCCACAATCAGCAAAGGAAAAAGTAATTATTGACAATTATTTTACATTTATTCTGTTAACACCAGTTGGATATTTGAGAACTTTCAAGGAATAGTGGGACAAAATATTAAGTGCAAAATATGAAAACTCCACTCCTTCAAACAAGGTGGAAATTAATGTGAAAAATTCTTACATTGGAATTTTTTCTCATATTGATATCTTTTAAGAATTTCTTATCACGTAATATCCATGCATACACTGAAATTACTGCAGTGTGTTCTTGCTCCATTTCTCCTTTCAAAAGATCAGGTTGTGCTATTAAGAGCAGAGATGCTGTTGAAGCCCAATAAGGGAACACTAATGGGCTCCAGGACATGTTTCAGGGAGCAGACTTAGGACCTCAGGTCCCACACCCTGTCTCTGGTGATTCCTGACCCTGGGGTTACAGTGGAAATAATCAGAGCACCTATGTCTCAACAGGCATTGATGAAAGATAAAATTGGAAAGGAGTTCTCCTTTAAAATTTAAAATTTAAAGAGTGATCATTTGTGAAAGGATGGCTCATTTAACTTCTTGATAATTTAGTAGAATTTGTACATTTTTACAAAAATATTCTATTGAATATAAAGATATGTATGCATAATAGAACATTTTATTAATTTATGCACTTGATAACAAAATTGTTTACATAAAAGTGTGTATATATGATACACTTAAAATTGCTATATATTTGTATTTTCTCACCTTATCATGTTATTATTCTGTAGTTCTCAGAAAAAAAAAAAAAACTCCATTACACTTGAAGGTGAAAATGGTTAATATGAAGCACATGATCAGCAAATTATGTCCGTACCCAAGGAGCCAAGTTTTTAATTAAAGATTTTACTGAAACATATTCCTGCCACTTTTTTTAAACATATTTCCTATAGCTGCAAATAAGAGTGGCATAGTTGAGTAGCTCCAAAAGAGACGCACAAAGCCCAGAATATTTGCTATTTGGTTCTTTACAGAAAATGTTTGTCAGTGACTTTCCTAGGGTGCTACATGGATGAGTGACATGTAAGTTTATGCTTCCATATTTCTCAGTGTTTCCTTAAGGACACTGTGTTGTACATCCAATCTTCCCATGTTAACTGTGTAAGTTTAGAGAAATTACGTCGCTGATCTTTGATTCATTTTCCTCATTTAAAATCAAAAACATAATAATTTTTACTCAAATGCAATTTGATAAGAATAACTCAAATTATGCACATAAAGTTCTTTACATTAATTTCTTCAGATGGTGAAAATAATTATAGAAATTTCTCAATACATTCAGCGAGATCTCTGATTTTCCACAGGATGTGTTGGTGAAATGCCATGGACCCCTCTCCCTGCAATCTGCGCGGCTTAGTAGTGTGTTTAGAGTACCACTTCCTCTTTCTGCATCAGACCTCAGATTTGTTCTGCGATTGCCCCATTATTCAGACTGGTGCTGACAGAATGCTGCTCCTGCTGCAGATTGTCTTGGCGGCCTTCCTCTGTACTTGTGAGTTGCATTGGCCATGGGATATCATTTCCCACATTGGAAAGGGTGCAACAGAAAGCATGGGCGATCAGATGACAGCCCATTCTGGGGGAGGGCAGCTACATGGTCATTCAAACAACACTCACAAATTCTACCATGACCATGGGTTAATTCTTCTGGAAGAAAACATCAACCTCAGACACGGAGCTATGCATAAATTGAGAACAAGCACATAATATTTAGTAAGCTTAAATATTTCACAATTTTGACAATTTTTAAGGTTCTTTCTGATTTGTTTTAGATACAAGTGGAAACATTCTCATCTCACAATTTGCAACATACATCAACAAGAAAAGAGGAAATATAGCATTTTTGAATGCCAAATGAAAACAAATATCAGAAGGAATAATGCATATGTGCACTGGTACCGACAGAAGCCAGACCAGCCTCTTAAACGAATTCTGTATATTTCATCAAATGAAAATGTTGTTTATGAGGTGTTAGTGAGGAAAGATATGAAGCAAGGAAACGGTGGAATTCAGCCTTAGAATACACCGAGTACCCCGGGAGGATGAGGGGATGTACTACTGTGCCTGCTGGGATGCACTCTGTCAAAATGCTGCCCCATCACCTAGCAAAAACCCTCCCAGGTGGGTCTCATCTGTGCACACCTCATTCTCATTCTCCCCAGCTTCCAGAGAGGCCTGACCTCTGTCCACTGTCCAAAACATCTTTCTCCTGCTCATGTGTTCTGGGCAAGGTCTCAGCAGAAGCCGCCAAGCTGTGACGACTCCTCATTAGGAGCTGCATAGTCTTCCTCACCCTCTGGCCCTAGGCTGGCTCTGTAAGTGTCCTGAATGGTCTCTGCTTCTCCATCTATGGGAAGTTGCCTGAGAAGGAGAACATAATCCAGGGCTCATGATGGTTTGTTGACTTTGACAGAGTGAATGAATGAATGAATGAATGAATAAACAGTGGAAAACACAAGGCTTTTTGAATGAGTAGGCCTGAGCTTTACATTCCTGCTGGGCCACTCACCAGCAGTGTGGCCTAGGAAAGTTACTAAAGCCTTTCATTCTGTTTTCCCAATATAAGTGGCCACAGTATTAACTACCACAGGGTTGCTGAGGACAGTACTGTGGTCTCTGAAAGTCCTTAGCATTATTGTTAACAAATCTCGGTTTCTCTCCCATTATGAGTCAATCACTTCACCAACCATCTCAGCTCAAAAGGAATACTTAGAAACTCTTAGAAAATCACATCTGTGCTGTCCTTCCAACAATACTAGCATGCAGCTTTAATTCTGAAAAACTGAGAATTTTAAATAGGACAAGCTTATATATTGCACAATTTTGAAAGGACAAGCTTATATATTTTAAAATTTTGAAAACTTTCAGAGCTCTTTCTTTCTAATTTGCTTTAAATACAAGTGGAGACATTCTCATCTCACAATTTGCAACATACATCAACAAGAAAAGAGGAAATACGGCATTTCTTGAATGCCAAATGAAAACAAATACCAGAAGGAATCATGCATATATGCACTGGTACCGACAAAAGCCAGACCAGCCTCTAAAACAAATTCTGTATATTTCATCATATGAAAATGTTGTTCTTTTTTTTTTTATTTTTATTCTTGTTTTATTTAGGCTTATATGTTGACAGTGTAAATTGACTCATTGTACATAGATAGAGGATAACATATCAATTCTCTAGTTGTAAGTTGTATAGAATCACAACATATATGCAGTCATACATAAAGTTAGAGTTATTATGACCATCATATTCCACCACCCTTGCTGTCCCCATGCCCCCTCCCCCCTTACACCCCTGTGAACGGAGATTGTTCTTGAGCGAGATGTTAGTGAGGGAAGATATGAAGCAAGGAAAGAGCAGAATGACTTGTCCTTCAGCCTCAGAATATACTGAGTAGCCCAGGAGGTCATGAAACAAAGAATTTTTTTCTTCCATCATTTTGCTTCATTCACAACTGAATATAATCACATTAAAGTGTCTATAACTACACTAATAGTTAATAGTTATCAAGCTGCAAATTTTGGATGCACTGCTGGTCTATAAAATGTACATACTTTTGGAACTGTGGAATGTTATTTCATTTGTTACTATATAGTAATGACACTTTTCTTCATTTCTCCTGACAGGCATAGGCATAGCTATTCACAGCTTATACAAGATATGGAAAAATACATAAAACTCAAGGAGTGGAAAAGAGGTCACAGATAGGTGGTTTCGAAGCAAAATTTAAAGGGCAACAGGGAAGGAATTGCTTTCAAGAGAAGGAAACACTGCATTATTTTAACACAGGTGTTTCCTGTGAGCCCTCCCCAGATTTAGTAGTGCCATCACATCAGAGACATAATAAAATAATGTTGTGGCACATCTCACTGTGCAAGACTTCCAAATGGCTCAGAAATCAGCCTTTCCCTTCTCTTCGGTATGGGGGCTGCCACCATATTCCAGGTCTTAACTCACACTTCCTTGTAGTGTCCCTTCTAACTAGTCACTGGAAATGCCAACCCCAGGGGTTTTTCTTGTGTCTGGCTTGGGTTTGTAGGTTGACTTTACCCATTTCCTGTTCTTTCATTATTTTTATGTGCTGACTCAATTGATTTCTCTTCCATGCATTTCAGATGAAGATACCAAAATAAATGTCTAACTTTTTCCAAAAGTCCAGTGCATATCAATTGCAAGCTCTCTTGTCCAGTTGCACGCCCTCTGTTGTCCACTCAAGAATGCCATTGTGGGGGCTGGGATTGTGGCTCAGTGGTAGAGTGCTTGCCTTGCATGCATGAGGCACTGGGTTCTATCCTCAGCACCACATAAAAATAAAAAAATAAGATAAAGATATTGTGTCCATCTACAACTAAAAAATATATGAAAAAAAAAAAGAATGCCATTGTACACTGGTACCAACTGACAGCAGGGGAGACCCTGAAGCAGATTCTTTATGGCTCAGCTAAAACGTAACAATTAAGATAAGCCCAACCCCTGCATAGACACAGTTGAAAGAGAAGATAGTTTCTTTTACTTTGTAATCAATAAGGCTGTCAGGAAGGCAAATACCACTGTGCCTGCTGGGATCTCACAATGTCAGAGTCACAAGGGGCCTGAATGAGAACCTTCTTATTCTGGCCCCTCAGCTATGTTCATACTTGAGAAACCACATGGACTCTCCAATGCTGTCATTCATATGTTCACAAGTGTTGGAACAGGGAGGGTCCTTAGGACATATGTAGTGCTGTTTCACTCAAATTTTTCACTGCTGTGACTAACAGACTGACCAGAACAATTTTAGAGGAGAAAAAGTTTGTTTGGGGCTCACGGTTCAGAGGTCTCTGTCTGTAAACAGCTAGTTTCATTCCTTGGGGCAGAACATCATGGCAGAAGAGTATGGCAGAGGGAAGCAGCTCACATGATGATCAGAAAGGAGAGAGAGAGAGAGAGAGATTGATTCTACTTGCCAGATAGAAAATATATACCCCAAAGACATGCCTCCCAAAGACCCACCTCCTTTAGCCACATGCTACCTGCCTTCAGTTACCACTCAGTTAATCCCACTAGGGAACTAATTCACTAATTGGTTTAAGATTCTCATAACCCAATAATTTCACCTCTAAGCCTTCTTGCATTGTCTCACGCAAGAGCTTTTAGAGGACACCTAGTATCTAAACTATAAGAAGCCCTTTGTTCATACTTCAAATAAGGAGACTGAAGCCCAGAGGGGGCAACTGGTTTGCCCCAAAATAGTAAACCCCAAAGATGGGCTACACTTCTGTCTTCAGAGTCTCAGCCCATTACCTCTACCCGCCTGTCTTGTGGTCAGTGCTAAGCTTCTTTTAGCAGCATTGCATATCATTCTTCAAAATGGAGGTATAGCAACTATGCCTTGTCTTCCCAGGTAACAACTCAGAGCCCAACCAGGTCCGATATAGACCAAGCACTTGGCTACCATACTGTTAAGAAAGGGAAGAAGGTCTGCAGCTGATGGACGCCACACTCCATCTACTAATGCTGTACTCCCATGGCTCCTTACTGCCCTCCATTTTTTATGGCTTCCTCTCGCTTATGAAATCCTAAAATTAAAGCAGATTCTTTGCCATCACCTACTCAGGCATGTGTGAGGTAGAAATTGACTTTTTTATGAATAAATGCACAAACTCTTTGTCACCTCCAAAAGGACCTGCTGACCCCAAGGCCCAGATTTTCTAGTGTTTGCTGTGAAGCTGGGACCAGTCCTAACTAGGTCACCTTGAACTTGGTTCAAATTTGGTAGCACTGGCCTATTTTCTGCCTTGTTAGAGTGACCTAGGACTTTTTCATGTCCAATATTTTACCAATCACACCTTGGATATAAGAAGAGGGGCAACAATCTATGCCATTATATTATGCCTAAGTAACATCTAATAAGTAGCCAAAATGAAATTATTGTTTACAATCTCAGTCCCTCATCCTAATTTCCTCAACATGTTTTATTTTTATCCTCAAACTTTATTCTCTCAGTCAGTGTAAAAGCTTCATGGTATCACGTATCGCATGATGAGGATGTTTGGTGAAATTGATGTTGATTTCTTGACTTTCCAAAGGCTTTGTCTCCTTTGGTAATAGAGATGAGGAGGTCTACATATTCTCAGGTTTTGTGTGATGTGAGATCTGAAAGTAGATGACAGGAACTCTGAGACCTGTGGTTTCCCCTGCTAGAAAGTCAATCACAAACTAGACCCAAACCTCTGGGGCACTGTCTTATTCTTCAGTTGGCTGTCAGGACAAGCTGCAGACTAAAATTATGATTCCAGTGTGGAGAACTATCACTACACCCTCTACCTCAGTGCAGGATTAGAAACTTCTATGTTCACACTGACATTTATGTGGTAATAGGCAACTCATGCCAGCAATAATCATGTAATTAGAATTCTAAAGTTCATGGCCCAAATGTTCCGGTGGACACTATCATCTCCTGGTGTAACACAAAGACTGGTGAAGATAACTAATTTGTGAGATTTAATTGGATATTCAGGTTAAATTACACCTAATCCTCACAGATTCTATGAACACTCAGTGTCCACTGTTTTAACAAGGATATTTGACCACACTCATCTCAGGTTCAGGTTAAAGGTAAAAATTCTCTTGAGAAGAAACCAGTGGAGCATCCTTCTTGCACAAGGGGACCTAGGAAGTTTTCTCCACATGCTCATTTACCCAGGAACTCAGAGGCTTCTGCAGGCAGGGTCCCTGGAGACTTAGGTACTGCTTGAGACCTTGGCATCAACCACTTGGTGCTGGTTTTGCAGGAATGCAGGATGTTGGAGTTATGGAGTCATGGAGGCTTCCACCAAGATTTCAAAGGAAGGCCTTGGAAGCCAGGCAAAGTGCAGCAGGATCCGAGTCTCTGTGGGCACCTCCTGAAGAGGCCAAGTGTGGACATGTGAGGAGGAAGCCAATGGTTCTGTGCAGACCCCCAAAACTGAGAAATGCCACTAATGTGGGGCATCATCCTAGGAAAGCTACAGGAATCAAACAGAGACAAGCCAACAGAAGGGCCACTTAGGCTGCAACCAAGTCCACAGGGGCATATCTATACAAGCCCTTTGGAGAGAAAATCATGATGCCACTTGTTCCAGATGCCAGATGCAGAACTACAGGATTTGTTTGCCCAGCTGAATTTCAGTCTTGCTTTGGTCCTATACTTTCTTTATTTTTTGGAATCGAAAGGTTTTCTCTGTACAATTAGATATATTGTATAAAAGTTTTCTCTGTACAACTAGATTATATACTTATAAATTGCTTCTTTTTGGGGGGTTACTGGAGATTGAATTCAGTGGCACTCAACCATTGAGCCACATCCCCAGCCCTATTTTCTGTTTTATGTAGAGACAGGGTCTCACTGAGTTGCTTAGTGTCTTGCTGTTGCTGAGGCTGGCTTTGAACTCGCATTCTCCTGTCTCAGCCTCCCTAAGTGCTGGGATTATAGGCTTGCGCCATGACACCCGGCTTATAAATTGCTTTTAATTTTATAAGAGCTCACAATGCAAGATTGCCTTGAGCCTCAGAGAAGACTTTGGATTTGAACTTTGAGCGAACTCGGAACTGCTGACACTATGGGGATTCTTGGGAATGGACTAAACGTATTTTACATTGTCAGATGAGTGTGAGCTTTTGGGTGCCAGGGGCAGAATGTTATGGTTTGAATGTGAGGTGTTCCCCAAAAGCTCACATGTGAGACAACACAAGAAGGTTCAGAGATAAAATGATTGGATTATGACAGCCTTAACCTAATCACCTGATGGGATTAATTGAGTGGTAAAATGAAGGCAGGTGGGGTGTGGCTGGAGGAGATGAGGTACTGTGGGCATAGCTTTTGGGTATATATTTGTATTTGGTGAGTGGAATCTCTGCTCTCTGATCATCACATGAGCTGCTTCCCTCCACCACACTCTTCCACCATGATGTTCAGCCTCACCTGAAGCCCCAAGGAATGGAGCCAGCTATCTCTACTGAGACCTCTGAAACTGTGAGCTCTTAAATAAATTTTCCCTCCTCTAAAATTGCTTTGATTTGATCTTTTACTCACAGTGGTGAAAAAGCTGGCTAAAACAAAGAACATTCACCTTTATAAAGTAAACATTGTCATCATTTATACTGATCAAACAAATCTTCGACTTTACATATAACAAAAATAAATGGAACTACAGTCTAAGGAAATTGAAGAATAATTTTTCCAAGGAAAGCTGTGGCTCAAGCTTAAAATTAGGTATTAGCCCTTGAAAGTTGAAATACTGTAAATTTTTAAAGAAGGTTTTCTTTTTCTTTCCAATGATTTTTAAAATTTAAATTAGTGAGTACATACACATAAATGATACATACTTATGTGGTATCATGTTATATTTCCATACATCTATTCATTGTGTAATGTTCAAGTCAGGGCAAACACTTTTATCTCTTAAAACCTTTATCTCTTCTTATTGGTGAAAACATTCAAATTTCTTTCTCCTAGCTTTTGGAAAAGTGCAATATATTATCATTACGTATAGTCTGCCCACTGTACACTTGGTTCTCAGTATCATGCGCTGCTATATTGTTTTATAGAACATGCAAATCAACCATTTTATCTGTTCTTCATATAGTTTAATAATCCTTGTGACTCTTGGAGAGCGGCCCCCTATATTACATAGGGCCAGTTTAGCCACAGATCCTCTGTCTTAGACCTGTTCTAGACCTAGAAACTGTCCATGAAATATCATCTTTCTAACTCCACCTAAGCAGTGTGAAGCAGTGAAATGAACAGGATCTGGGATCTTGCAAAGTTTAACTCAATTCCACTTCAGTTTGAAATCTTGAATTCTGTTTCCCACTCAATTTTTAGTGTCACAATTATTTATAGATGTAGCTGAGATAAATGTATGGATAAGGCCTGATTCATACTAGACCCTATCTCTATGAATTTTCTTCCCTTTCATTACCATAGATCTTGGGGCTAGCACTTGTCATCCCAGAACAGGGAGATAAGAAATGAAAAGGAAATTTTGGAGTTGAGGGTAGAGTTTTAATCCCCCAAGAGAGAATCCTTCCACATGAAGTGCCTTTAATGAGTTTCTGCTTCAAACAGACAAACATTTCTTATTTGCCAAAAAGAAATGGGGCTTCGCTAGGAATGTTTGCCTGTGGGCACTGTATAAATTAAGAAGTATCTGTCATACCTGTAGGGGCTTCTTGCCACTTATATAGTTACTTATTCATTCCTCACTGTGTTTGAAATAGGATTTTAGTTGTCTTCACTGTTCATCTCAGGATGTGTTGAGAGAGTGTGTGTGCCTGTGTTACATAAAGCAGGATGAGATGCAAAATTATTTTTATAAACAAATTTCCATTATTTCATAAACATCTAATATTCTGTGCCTAAATATTCACATCAATGATAAGAGAAAATGAACTATTTTTGAAAGCATACTATGCTCATTCTGTAGTCTAGACATAATATTTCATTTGAATCTTACAAATCCTGAGAAATGGGTCTCATTATCTCCACCTTACTGATGAGCCTGAGGCTCTGAGAAGCATGCATGTCCAAGGCCACATCACCAAGAAGTGGGATCTGAGCGCAATCGTTCTAATTTTAATAGTTCTTCCCCTTTTCTCTCAACTTCCTAAGATGGTAGGAAGCTTACTTCATGAGAAGCTTGTTAAAACTCTAAACACTCCATTAATATTTATTGCACTAGCTTTTCTGTATGCCTCCCAGCAGCAACATAGGTCCTTAGTTGCCCTTACTGGTTTGTGGTGATCATACATAAAATGTGGGAAGATTTAAGATGGTGGGCTAGAGGAAGTCTACATTCCTAGTCACTCTATGGGTTCAGGGCTCAAGCATCTTCTCTGTGAGATGGATAAAAGAGGAATTTCACTAAAACTCAATATTGGAGAGCCAAAGTGTCTTGGAGACTCAGGAATTTGGATCCATTAAACAAAGAAGAAAGACTACAATGGAGCCAAGCCAGTTGCATCAGCAGGGTTGGCAGCAGGACTGGTGCTGGTTCAGCACAGAGTCAGGGAGAACACAGAGAAACACAATAGACAGATTTAGTATGGAAAATCCTAAGATCAGAAAAGCATATGCCCTTAGCTGATTCAAAGGATGCACTGTACACTGATGCATGAAAAGTGCTTCCTATTTCCCAAATGGCTACAGAGAACTGAGGGGGGAGCTATCTTGAGGCAGCTTTGCTGCAGCTGTTGCTGCAGGAGTTGAGAGATCTGAGCAAACACAACTACACTATCCTTTCAAGAGCCTGCCACATGAACTAGGATGTACCTAGCAGAACAGGAGTGAAGTAGGCACAAAGAATATT
Organism: Geosciurus inauris; assembly: GCA_004024805.1. Classification (NCBI taxonomy): domain Eukaryota; kingdom Metazoa; phylum Chordata; class Mammalia; order Rodentia; family Sciuridae; genus Geosciurus; species Geosciurus inauris. The sequence goes on from PVHX01012329.1 coordinate 19,301, forward strand.
TTACCCAGGGGAACTCAACTTGGAAAAGTGAAGGGGAGCCCACCTTGCTTCCCCCTTTTGAGTCTGTTTGCTCACATAACCAGCTGAAGCAGGTTGGGTATCTGAAGAAGTGGGTGTGCATATGCTCAAGGACAATGCCTAGGAAGCCAGGAAAGGCTGTGTTCACGGGCAGCAGAGGTGGTGAAGAATTGGCTTTCCCACCCTACAAGTAGAATCCTAAGGAGGCTTCTGAGATCCAAACTTGCAGCAGAGATTGGCAACTGCCAGGCTCTAGGGATGTGTTGATCTAATCTCTCCAGAGCAGACACCACCCAATAAAGCTCTTGAGGCCTGATTAGACCTAAGTCTCCACCTTCCAGAACTCCACTAATAGAACTTTGCAGTGGCCCCATCCTGGGAGTGCATGGATCTGGTCTGTGCATACAAAACTCCACGGACACTACTTCCCATTTTACCTCACACTGGGGAGAAGAGAAGCTGAGAATTATTTGAATAAGCTTCAGTTATAGGTCACTCCAAATGGTAGACAAGACTCCTATAGTGCAAGAAGTAAAATCAAGAATCAATAAATGGGATGGATTCAAACTAAAAAGCTTCTTCTCAGCAAAAGAAACATTCAATGAAGTGAACAGAGAGCTAACATTCTGGGAACAAATCTTTGCCACACACTCATCTGATAGAGCACTAATCTCCAGGATATAAAGAACTCAAGAAACTTAACACCAAAAAAACCCAAACAACTCAATCAATAAATGGGCCAAGGAGATAAATAGAAACTTTACAGCAGATATACAATTGATCAACCGACATATGAAAAAATGTTCAACATCTCTAGCAACTAGAGAAATGCAAATAAAAACTACCCTAAGATTTTATCTCACGCCAGTCAGAATGGCAATTATCAAGAATATAAACAACAATAAGTGTTGGTGAGGTTTTGGGGGAAAAGGCACGCTCATACATTGCTGGTGGAACTGCAAATTGGTACAACCAATCTGGAAGCAGTATGGAGATTCCTTAGAAAACTTGGAATGGAACCACCATTTGACCCTGCTGTCTCACTCCTTGGTTTATACCTAAAAGACTTAAAAACAGCATACTACAGTGACGCAGCCACTTCAATGTTTATAGCAGCTTAATTCACAATAGCTAAACTGTGGAACCAACCTAGATGCCTTTCAATAGATGAATGGATAAAAAAAACTGTGGTATATATACACAATGGAATATTACTCAGCAATAAGAGAGAATAAAATTATGGCATTTGCAGATAATTTGGAGAATATCATGCTAAGTGAAGTAAGCCAATCTCAGAAAACCAAATGTTGAATGTTCTCTCTGAAAGTGGATGCTGATCCATAATGTAAGTGAGGACACAGGAAGAATGGAGGAACTCTGGTCATAGGGGTGGGAGGGGGAAGGGGCAGGAGGACAGTAAAGATGGTGGAATATGATGGACATCATCTTCCTAGATTTATGTATGACTGCATGTATGTTGTGATTCTACATCACATACAACCAGAGAAATGAAAAGTTGTGCTCCATCTGTGTACAATCAATCAAAATGCAATTTGCTATCGTGTAAACCTAAATAGAATAAATAAATAAATTTTAAAAACTCACAAAAGACCAAAAGCAAATGAAAAAAAGTACCAAATTAAGTATGATAAATAAATCAAAATAGCAGGAATTAATAAACATCTCTTTATAATAACGTTGAATGGTCTCAAGTCTCCAATCAAAAGACATAGAGTAGCAGAACGGATTGAAAAACAAGACCCAACTATATGTTGTTTGCAAGAGACACACTTCACAGGCAAAGACAGCCACAGGCTGAAAATGAATAAATGGAAATTGATATACTATGTGAATGAGGCCCCAAATAAGCAGAAGTAGCTACTCTCATATCTGAGAAAGCAGAGTTCACACCAAAATTAATCAGAAGAGACAAAGAAAGTCACTTCACATTGATAAAGAGAACAATCAAACAAGAAGATAAAGCAATAATAAATATGCTCCAAACATGGTTGCAACTAATTACATAAAGGAAATACTATTCAAATTGAAGCCTTAGATAGACACCCAGTACAATAATATTGGATGATTTCAACACACTTCTCTCACTATTTGATAGGTCATCCAGGCATAAACTCAGTGAAGACTATTTGTACCTAAAAACTGTTAGAGATCAAATGGACCTAATAAATATCTGTAGAATATTTCCTCCACCAACAGCTGAATACACTTTATTATCAGTGGCTCATGAAACCTTCTCCAAAATAGAGCATATTTTAGGCCACAAAGCAACTCTTAGCAAATACAAAAAACTTGATGTAATTCCTTGCACCTTATCAGATCATAATGGAATTAAATTAGAAATCAACATGACAAAACCCTACAGAAACTACATAAACACATGGGGATTGAAAAATACTCTTTTGAATGATGAATGGGTGATAGAAGAAATCAAAGATAAATTAAACATTCTTAGACTCAAATGAGAGAATAGTGATACAACATGCCAGAACATCTAGGACACTGTGAAGGCATTTCTAAGAGGAAAGCTTATAGCTATGAGTGCCTACGTAAGAACATCAGAAAGATCCTAAGTAAACAACCCAGTGATGCATCTGAAGGCCCTTGAAAAAGAAAACCAGTTCCAAAACCAGTAGAAGAAAGGAAATAATTAAATCAGAGCCACAATCAATGAACTTGAAAACAAAAAAATTACAAAGGATTGATGAACCAAAGAGCTAACTTTTTGAAAAGATAAACAATATTGATTAACTCTTAGCCAAACTAACCAAAAGATATAAGGAGAAAAACTGAATTAATGAACCGAGAGTTGAAGAAGGAGAAATCACTACAGACATCTCAGAAATTCAGTAGATCATTAGGAAGTATTTTGAAAACTTATTATTGCCAATAAATTGGAAAACTTAGAAGAAAGAGATACATTTCTAGATAAATATGATCTGCCAAAACTGAATCAAGAGGGCATAGAAACCTAAATAGACAAATAAATTGTAATGAAATACAAGCAGTAATAAAAAGCCTTCCAACAAATAAAAGCCCAAGACCAGATGGAATCTCAGCTGATTTCTACCCTTTGAAGAAAAACTAATGCTGATTCTCCTAAAAATTTTCCATAAAATACAAAGCAGCGAAACACTTCCAAATTCATTCTAGGAAGCCAGTATCACACTCATGCTAAATCCAGATAAAGACACATCAAGGAAAGAAACCTATAGACCAATATCGTTGATGAACTTAAATGCAAAAATACTTAATAAAATATTAGTGAATCATGTTCAACAACATATTAAGAAGATTGCATACCACAACCAAGTTGGTTTTATTCTGGAGATGCAAAGATGTTTTAATATTGCAAATAAATAAATGTAATTCATTACATTAATAGAATTGAGGACAAATATTACTTACTAATCTCAATAGATGAAGAGAAAGATTTTGACAATATTTGGCACCCATTCATGATAAAAAAAAAAAAAACTGAAGAAACTAGGCATAGAAGGAAGCTACCTCAACATCATAAAGGCTATATATAAAAAAATCCAAAGGCAATTTCATAGTAAATGGGGGGATAGGTGAAAGCATTTCCTCTAAAATTTGGTATAAGACATTTCTATTTAATACAGTGATAGAAGTTCTAGCCAGAGCTATTAGGCAAGAGAAAGAAATAAAAGGGATAAAAATATGAAAAGCAAATGTCAAATTATTACTGTTTGCAGATGATATGATCCTACACCTAAAAGATCCAAAAAACTCCACCAAAAGACTGTTATACATAAGAAACAATTTGGCAAAGTATCAGGTCACAAAAATTAACATTTTTTCTATATACCAATAACAAAACTACTGAGAAAGATATAAGAAAAACAGTTCCGTTCACAATAGTGTAAAAAAAATTACCTAGGAATAAATCTAACAAAGGACGGGAAAGTCCTCTACAATGAAAACTATAGAACATTGAAGAAAGAAATTGAAAAAGACCTCAGAAGATGGAAAGACCTCCTCTGTTCATGGATAGGCAGAATCAATATTGTTAAGATGGCCATACTACCAAAAGCATGATACAGATTCAATGCAATCTCTATCAAAATATTAATGACATTCTTCACAATACTAGAAAAAAGTAGTCCTGAAATTTATTTGGAAGAATAAAATACTCAGAACAGCCAAAGCAATCTTAATTCAAAAAGCAATTCTGATTTCAAATTATACTACAGAGCTATAGTAACAAAAACTTCATGGTACTGGCATAAAAATAGATGCATAAACAACTGGGATAGAGTAGAAGACATAGAGACAAATTCAATTGGGTCCTGGACAAAGTGTCAAAAACATACATTGGAGAAAAGACAGCCCTGCCCCCCTCTTAGTTATACATGATAGTAGAATCCATTTAGAAAAATTATACAAGTATGGACTATAATTTTTAATTAGGACCTCATCCTTGTGGATAGGAAAGATGGTGGGATTCACTAGGTATTTTCATATATGTACAAGGAAAATTATGTTAGATTTATTCTACTGCCTTTCCTATTCCTATCTCCCCTCTCTTCCTTTCATTCTCCTTTGTCTAATCTATTGAACTTCTCTTTTAACAAACAATGCTGGCAAGAGAACAAAACTAAACCCTTATCTCTACCCTGCACAAAAATCAACTCAAGATGGATCACAGACCTTGGAATTAGACCAGAAACTATGCAAAAAAACATAGAAAAAACATAGGGTTAACACTCCAGCTTTTAGGCACAGGCAATGATTTTTTTAATAGGACCCCTAAATTCAGAAAGTTATGCCAAGAGTTAATAACTGGGATGGCATCAAATTAAAAACTTCTGCACAATAAGGGAAAAAATTAGTAAAGTGAAGAGAAAACCCACAGAATGGGAGAAACTCTTTGCTAGCTACTCTTCTGACAGAGGATTAATGACTAGAAAATATAAAGAGTTCAAAAAACTTTACACCAAAAATCAAATAACCCAATTGATAAATGGGCAAATGAACTAAACAGATGCTACACAAAAGCAGAAATGCAAATGACCAACAAATACATGAAAAAATGTTCATCATTAGCAATCAGTGAAATGGAAACCAAAACTATACTGAGATTTCATCTCATACCAGTCAGAATAGAAGTCATCAAGAATATAAATAATAATAAATGCTGGAGAGGATGTGGAGAAAAAGGAACACTTTTACATTGTTCAAGGGGCAGTAAATAAAGAGTTTATTTACTGCCTCCTCAAACAACTAGGCATGGCACCACCATACATGCGACCCAGCTCTACCACTTCTCTGTATTTATCCTGAAGAATTAAAGTCATTTTACTGCAGTGATACATGTGTACCGATGTCTACAGCAACATAATTCACAATAGCCAAACAACGGAACAAGCTTAGATGTCCAACAGATGAATGGATAAAGAAAATATTGTACATATATATAACAGCTGGAAACTGGAGAAGAAAAAGAGAAACAAAGATAGGGGTGGATTTCCTAAAAATCAAAGAGAGATCAGCAGAAGAAAGGGACCAAGGGATGGGAGAATGGGAGGAGGAAATTGCTTGAGAGTGATATGGGCCAAATTATATTGTTATATTGTGTGTGTGTATGAATATGTAACAACAAATCCCATCGATATGTACACCTATAATGCACCAATAAAAAATGTGGAAAAAAAAGACATACCTGTGTCACCTGAACTGTTCCCCAGCAACACAGCTCCCCTTTCTTTCCGCTCATATATTTATCATGCCAAAGCAGAGTTGATCATGTCACTTACTTCCCTAAAACTGTCAAAAAAGTTTTCCTTGTCTATTCTTTTTAAAAAATTTCCAAATACTGTAAAAAATTAAAATTCTTCACATTCTTACTTCATAAAAAAAATAATGCATTAAGTGAAGTTTCTACAACCCTATCCCCACCCTATACTCCTCTGATGTAATTACTTTCCAACGCGCATGTAAATTCATCATTGTCATTTTAATTTTTATCTACTTTGGAACCTATCTCATATGGTAGGAGGTAGAGAAATATTTTTATCTTTCCAATAGATAATTGTTGTCTAATACTAATAGTTTAACAATCTATGTTTTTACTACAGTTTAAAAATGCTGCATTATATTTTTAATATCACATATATTTCAAACAATTTTTTGGAGTATTTCTGCTTTACTTATCTATCTCATTATTTTTATATCATTACCATATTATGTCAGTAGCTTTGTTATAAGCATTAGTATCTACTAAATGTCAACAACTATTTTTTATCATGATCACATGTTTATGCATCCTTTAAGAATATATAATGTATCCCATTTTTAACACTAACAACCTAGAACAAAAAAGTAAAATGTTACGGCAAATTTTATTGGAATTGGAGTCATTTGTATATGAATTTAGTAGGTATAGGCTTCATTATAACTGTAGTTTTTACTTCATGAATTTGTTTTCCATTTGTGAAGGTTTTTTTAAAAAGTTTTCTTAGTTGTAGATGGACACAATACTTTTATTTTACTTATTTATTTTTATGTAGTGCTGAGGATTGAACACAGTGCTTCACATGTGCGAGACGAGCACTCTACCACTGAGCCACACACAGCCCCTTATGAAGGTTTTATTGTAGGCCTTTGGTAAAACTTTATCCTGTGTTCTTCATGGATTTCTTATATTTTGTATAAATGTAATAACAGATTTTACAATTAACTCCTTACTTTTCCATTTTATTAAAAGTTTCATGGTTCTAGAAATATACTTTTTGAGGCTTCTGATAATTCTCCTCAGGATATTGAAATAAGGGAAAAAAAAGGACAAAGGGATTGAGTGGTCACTATTCACATACCAAAGGTGCAAAGTGTAAATAACAGCTCCAAGTTAAAAAAAAAAATGGAATTCTGGGTTTAAAAATAACTCTTTATAATCAATTAAATCAGCCATTCAAAGTTTAAAAACACTTTCTAACGTCTTGCAATATGCAGTCAATGATGTATAGTGTATACATATATGTATGTATAACATTAAAAAAACTTTTCGGACATAATTTTCATCCAGACCCTTTGTTCTAATTGGGCTGGTAGCTGTGAGCTGCTGGGAATGGACATTTGTCTACCATGACCACATTCATCCCTCATCCTTGTGGGCAGAGGCCATGTCTGCACATGGAACTTAGGCCAGGACAGGTGGCACGGAGGTCATCAGAATCTGTCTTCCTTTGTCTTAATACCTGGGTACAATTGGCACTGTGGAGAGTGTGTGGCTGATTCTGGTAATTCCTTTTTGCCTGCCCTGAGAGGAGTGTCATAACGTTTGAGAATTGTCTCCACGAGGATTCTTCTTTCAACATATTGGTGAATTGGGCTTTTTCCCCCTATTTTACTTTAAAAAAGGAATCTATAATTTCATGGGAGATAGGATTCAACAATTTTGCTCTTTTACTCCAGGAAAAATAACAAGTTATCACAGAAATTGTCATTTGGACTTGCTCTGATTATGATAATGATGCCAAACAGTAAATGTGGCTTTAATGAAAATGGAGACCTTGGTTCATGTTTATCAAATGGGTTGGCACATTTGCATTTTTAGTTACCAAATAACTTCCTCCTTTTAGAAATATATTGCCAAATTGCTAACAAAGAGGCTTTGGTGTTTATGAGAGCAGAAGGCCTGTTTCTTTGATACAATCTCTGAGCAGTTTCAACACAACTGAACACCTGGGGGAAAACAGACTTAATTCTCAGAACTCTTTTCCTGATAACTTAGAAAAGTAGCTAGTTGACCAGTTGCCCTAGCTCTCTTCTTCTCCTGCCCTAATACTTACTATTTTTCTCTGTTACTTTCCCATGATTACTGTCTCAGTTGGAAACAGATAGTTTATGAGGTCAACATATGATGCAATTTCCAACTTAACAGATAACACATACTCTGTATTCAAGGGCTTTCAAAAGACTCTGGAAGGTCAAATTTCTAGGACAAAGTTATCAAACTGCTGGCCAAGTCATGAAGCTTAGGAGGAGGCTGACATTTTTGTAGAAGCTGTGACCAGTGTGATAGCAAAGATTGAATCAAGCTCAGAGTAACTCCCCCGGTAAGTGACAGTTTTCTATTTTTATCCAAGTAGTGTAAAGTGGACCTAAGCTTAGGAAAAAAACAATTTATTATCAACCTTATCTGACTCTACCTCAGAATATGAACAGCAATTTAGCAGGTCTGGGCTACTGAATATGGAAACCAAACTACTTTGTAACTGGTTTCTTCTCTTCAATCAGGAAGCTGATTGAAATTCTACATTCAAGAAGGTGCATATACACAAAGAATACCAACAGTCTAGAAATTTACATGTTCTGAAGAGCATATCTACAGTTGATTGGTATCAATTTTTGCTTTAAATCCTTTTTTTCTTTTTTTGGTACTAAAGATTGAACTCAGGGGCACTCGACCACTGAGCCACATCTCCAGCCCTATTTTGTGTTTTATGTAGAGACAGGGTCTCACTGAATTGCTTAGCACCTCACTGTTGCTGAGGCTGGCTTTGAACTCACAATTCTCCTGTCTCAGCCTCTCTAAATGCTGGGATTAGAGGCTTGCGCCACCATGCCTGGCTAAATACATTTTTAACAGAAGATCTTTTAAGTGAGAATTCTCAAAATGGAATGAATAGCTTAAGAGATCATCATTAAGAATTCACATTTTGGGACAACTTATATCTACCATAAACGGGTATTAAATTCTATATTTATTCTCTATATTTTGAGGTATGAGTGCAATTTTGTCCAGACAACTTGCAAAAGGTTTATTGTTAGTTTTGATCTCATGCAAAAGAACAGTGAAAAAATACTTTGAGTGAAGTACTATAGAATATCAATGAATCTTGTTCTTATTGCTCTAACTCCTTAGAGGTGAACAGAAAATATTCAAAACTTATGCTACTGTTATATTACCTGGAGAAGCATAAGCTACTATAACCTGTAAGTTACACAAATCATTTCAGTCCAAAACCCATCAAAAGGCTCTTCATGATTTTACAATCTCATTTTCTCATTTATTCATTCAGCAATATTTATTGAAAACAGTTTTTGTGTTGGGTGATAGAGAAAAAAAGTAGATAAGACATAGGCCAAACACTTGTAGAAAAGTGTTCTAGATTTTTGTCTTGCTTGGGTTCTGTGCCTGCCAGAGTATCAGGAGGTCCTGGGATCATGAGCTTGTTTCCTTTCTTCGTTTTTCTAGTAGTTATTATTTATAAAATTTATTAACAGTTGAAACATTCTTACTCCAAAGCTCTGAAATCCACAAAGTTTTGCTATTGGAAACACTTCCGGTCCTAAGGATATTGGACAAGCAATATTCAATCTTTACTGTGTTTGCTGGAAGAATTTGCTGAAATGGCCCAATACCATACCATTAGAGAGAATTATAATATTAGTTAATATTTTTGAGGGTCAGACACCATGCTAAATAATTTCATTGTTTTGTTACTCAACTAATCTGTACAAGAGATCCTGTTATTCCCATTTCACAGATAAAGAGACTGAGGATGCAAATATGTCTGTTACTTTCCTTGTCCTAGGACCATTTACTCTCAAATTTAAGATCCAATTGAGATGTGTTCCAAAGTGACCAGCATAAACTCTAATGTGATATTATCTGCATTGTTATGTTTTTATGTTCCAAATACTTCCTCTTTTATAGACTGACTTTTTACAGCAACTGTTTCATTGACTAATCAGTAGTAGCTCACAGTTTTTATTATTACTCATGTGTGAACACAGTGTTTTGGCTTCTAATGATGGCTCTGATATTGCTTCTTTTCACACTAGAAAAGGATCATGGACATACTATTGAATATGCATTTATTAAATACTCAAGATAGGATTCCTAGGGCCACTGAATGATAAGTTCTTTTGTCACCATTTTATTTCTGTATTTGCATCAAATTTACTAGAAGGTTGAAGCTGCTAAAACAGCTATTACAGTTGCACTGATTTTCCTTCCTCAGTTGCATAACTCAGAGCTGTCTGCACACTCATGATGAGACAGTGCAGAAATACCCACCAGTTAGGATCCTCTGATGAGGATCAGAGGGGATGAAAAAGTACCCTGCAAACTGTAAGGGTATTTTCTAGTCAAAAGGGCAGGCTTCCAACAATGAATAGCTTAAGAGATCATCATTAACTATTCACATTTTGGGACAACTGATATCTACTATAAATGAGTATTAGATTCTAAAACAAAATCACACTTTATAATCAATGCAGATACCTATTTCTCCATTCATATGAATCACAAATGCCCCAGAAATCATAGTTAATACACATTTCAAATGTTCCAATATATAATTACTATTGTCATTTCTTTTTGAAGACTAATGAAATATTAATGAACTCTAATGAAGATTTAAAAGCTTCTGGCAATTCTGAGAAAAGATAAAATCAGAGTTTCCAATGTATGTAATACAAGAGAACAAGAATAACCCAAACTGCTCAGGCAAAGTGGCATGAGTCCTCAAATTCCTGATTACACTCATATCTCATGTGATTTTGTTTGAGCTTGTCATTTCTTAACATTGGCAGGGCCAGTTTTTGTGTATTTATATGAATAAGAATAAAATATCAGTGCAATTTTATTTAGCACAAAAGGAGATTTTTATGAAGGCGTTTCAGATAGTATGTCCTGGATGACAATGCGGTCAAAGTGTTTAGTCCTAGCACAAAGCTTATCATTAAAATTTACTTTTAATGATAAGTAAATTTTCTTTCAATTCTGCAGCATTAAGTAGGGAGCAGAAGCAGGAATGCAGGTGCTGCAGGCTCAGGGTGGGTGCTGATCAGAATTCTTGGAATTGCTCCTGGTTTGTTCATCATAGACTAACCTCTGGAGTGGTCAGGAGACTTGGTCCAGGTCCAGAGAGGCAGTGTTATCCCTGATCTGGCATGGAAGACATAAACAAGAAGTTTAGAGTGACTGTGGATCTCTGAGGGATGGAGGTTTAAAACTTTATGCATAAAAGTAAAAGACAACTGTAGTGAAAATATGTGCTTTTTAGTAACTTATTTAAAAAGTACACTGAATTTTCAAATACAACATTTTGTTATAAAATTAGAAAAAGATATCAATGCATGAGCCCTTTAGGAGTAATGGTAGTATGGAGTGTATATGGCCTTCAACATCTCTTTTGGTTAAAGGAGAAAATGGCCCTTAAATTGTCACGTTAGAGTACATAGTCATAGAAAACAAATTACTACTGATGATGATGATGATGATGATGATAATGATGATAAGATGGTGATGATGATGATGATGATGATGATGATGATGAAGATATAGTAACCTCTTGTGTCATTATAGTGGTTTTAGTCAAATTGCTTTTTTCATCTCATTCTATTTTGGTCTCATTTCCATTTTGGTAACAATACTGAATTGATTTGCACTTTCATCATTGTTTCCAGATAAATAAAGCACCAAAAATTTTAAAGTTATTTCATTTGGTTAGTCACAGAACTTGTTATGAGCAACATAAAATGAGATCAAAACACTGCTCTCGAGCTGGGATTGTGGCTCAGTGGTAGAGTGCTTGCCTCGCATGCGTGAGGCACTGGGTTCGATCCTCAGCACCACATAAAAATAAATAAAGATATTGTGTGTCCATCTACAACTAAAAAAAACTTTAAAAACAAAAAACCAAAAAAAACACACTGCTCTCTAAAGAATTCCAGGGCATCATGTGGCCACAGGAACTAGTCTAACGTTTTTGATATGGCTAGAATCACTGTGGTATTTGGGTGAGAAGGTCTTTGGTGGTGGAACTAAACTTGTTGTCACAGGTAGGTATCAGAAGAATACAACCTTTTCAAGGTAATATAGGGAAAGCAAGAAAAGATTCTATTGAAATAATAGTTTTAGGAAAAAAAGTGGAATGTAATGGAGATTTTATGGAGAAATCTTAGCAGAGATTTTAATCAATTACTTATACTAAAGGAGAACATAGACAATTGTGCAAATGCTGTAATGAGATTTGGTTTTGTGTACATGTGAACTTTTAAAAGGACTTACATATGATGTATATAATGATATCATTTAAGTGTTTGATCCTGGGGCAAAGTTAATTATTATAGGTAATTATAATAATTAACCCTTTTGAGAGACTCAAAAGGGAAGACATGTTTCCTTTTCTCAAGGTCTAGTATGTGGAAGAATAGTGAGTAGGCAGACCTGGGACTCCATCTGCACCACTTACTGCGTAGCGAACATGGGCAATTGTTCTTTGGCCTGTTTCCTTCTCCATAAATGGTGCAACAGTATGAACCCAGCAAAGTTAAATGAGAATAGCGTGAGATAATGTAAATGAAGTTCTTGGCATATTATTGAACACATAATGGGTGCTTGAGAAATGTTCTTCCAATTAAAATGTGAAAGGAGTGTTATATCCACTGTGCAGAGCTGTTTTGAGTAAATAAAATTTACAAAAGATTCTTCAAAGAATTTAACTATATTTCAAATCACACAAATGAAAAGCTAACATTCACTCGCACAAAGAAATGGAATATGGAGGTACTTGTTTCTCTTTAGCAGACAGACTTATTTATCTCTTGGCAAGAAAAATTACACTAAAATGTGTTTTAAAACACATTTAATTCTTTAACTTAATTGGTAATAAAGTCTATAGCCAACAAGATTAGTTTTTTGCCTGTATCAGAAAAGAACTTTAAATTTGTACAGAAAGTGACTAGGATGTAAAACCAACTAAATATAGTTGGAAATGTCATATATCTAAAATGCAAATTTAAATATGAAATAGCTATACATATTTAATGAAAAAAGAACAAAAATAGAAAATGATTAAATAAAATTTTATATGCAGATTTGAAATATAATACTTTCAATATAAATTGTGATTGATATTTGATAAATTTATATGAGATTCATATTACTATATTTTAAACTATAAACAACTTGGGTAATTTAACTTAAATATATTATTTGATTTTTTAACTCAAAATATGTTGTTTGATTTTTCAAAGAGATAAATGTAAATGAATTGGACAGATTTATTAATTTTTAAAATAGCTGAAATAAATAGTAGCTCTTCTATTAATTGTGCAAATAAAATAGTTATTGCCATGCTATGCATCACGAAAAATTTTGACCATGAAAAAAATCCACTCTTAACATATACATTTGAAAGTAAAGTTTTAAAAGATGGTGCAATATAAGGATCCAGAATGCAGATATGAATCATATATAAAGAAGTACACTATTTGATGCTTAGGTGTCTATTATGTAGAGAAAACTATGGAATTTCTAGGTTCATTTTATCCTAAAAGGAGTGAAACCTAAAGAATCTGGCTAAGGAAAGGAAACAAAAGATAGTGAATGGTAAATTATAGTACAGAAAATTTTCAAGTTCATCATTTTTCAATTTCTTTAAAGTAATGAAACAGAAGTATTCCCAGGAAGAAAAGCAAATTTATAAAATGAAAATTAGACATCTTAATATATTTAATAGAAAATAAAAGTATACTGTATAACTAAAATTTTTACCTTTCACAACATGTCTGTTAAATTAGAAATAAAGTATATGTTTGCAGAATACACACTATCTTAGTATGCACATTAAAAACAAGATGCATGAAACTAAAATAAGCACATAATGACTTGATTATACTTTTTAAGCCACAAAACTATTAACATTATGTGCTTACTGATTTTGTATAATAAAACAGGAGCTTAGCTGCAACAGGCAAAAATCATCAAGAAAAACTTTTCCTTTTGTTTCCAAATAGGAAACCCACTTCTCTTTTTCTTAGAAATTACATGTTGAATTATTATAATAATTTCAAATCAGCTAAAACATGATAGTGGTGAAGTATTTAAGTTTCTACTGAAAATCAAATTTTAAAGGTTTCCAATATTTATAATTTAAGTCATTTGTTTAAAAATATGTGTCTAACCAGTGAACATTTGAGGTGATGATGTTTCATTTTATATTTTGGTATGATGTTTGTGAGAAACTTTAGAACCTTAGATTTCAACATTTCATCCATTATAAATATTCTTTATTCAGCAGGTTAAAATGAAGAGAAAAACTGAGTTCCAAAACAGTTAAGTTACATATAGGTTGGAACAAATTTTGAGAGAGAGAATGATATTCAAAACATTGATATGCAGATATGTATAGGATATACAAATAGTCCCTTGGTATAACACTAGTGACACTTGAATTTCAAGTGATATTACAAAATGAAATGTCCTTTTGGTGAATATTTTCTAAAGCAAAACAAAATTGTGATAAGTGCATTAGCTGATAAGATTAACTTCACCAGAGTATTTCTGAAAATAATCTATATGAATTTAATAAAAGTTGTGAAATGCTGTTATTTTTTCTTGCAAATTCAAGACACTAAATAATTTGGAGGTGTAACTTTAAATACTGCCTGGCCCAAAACTTTGTAGTAGCTCAGATGTGACAGTGAGATATTAAATCAGGTTAGAAATTAACTAAGAGAACTCTAGAAACTTCGGGAACTGGTCTAGGGATCCTCATTTGAATCTAAGAGGTCAGCTTGATAGATTTTAAGTATACATGGCAGTACATTTCTGTTAAAACAAGTGACTGTGTATTGTTACCAAAACAATTGAAAATCTACTTCCTGATACGTATTCATGTGAGAAATAAGATAAATAAGGGTGCATTCTAGAATTAGCTAAATGAAGAATGGGTTGCACAAAATTGCAGAACATGAGACTGGGAAGCACTTTGGAAGGGACCACAGTGTCTCATCTGCAGAGAGATCAATACAGTGACCTGGTTTCCTTCTCCTCCCTGTCATCCACCTTGGCAATATGCTCCAATATGAGAAAAGAGAGGAGATGTAAAAAAATAAAATAATAATAATAATGATAATAAGTTAAGTATACATGACAGTTGCTTTAACTACATCAGCTTACTGCAAGCCAAGAACGTAGGTCCAGTGTCGCCAGACTGGTCAGTCTTGGAAGCTCTCTTGTCAGATGTCTGTTTGCAAAAGCCAAGTTGACGTGCCTGCAGCTCAACATGGCCTTACTATAGCCAGGTGGCCAAGGGTTGGAGGCCCTGGAAGTGTTGGCCCATCTAGAGATGTAACCATGAATGCCACGGTATCGATGGCTGAACATGGCTTTGTCCAAAGTTCCTGGCTTGCCTGAATAACCAGTGTCAGAACCACCCGAGTTTCTTTTAGGGGTTGGGGGCTGGGTTAGGGCAGGACATAATAATGATATGATAATAATGATAATAATAATAATGATAATAATAAGTCAGTAGGTTCACAAGTGTTGGAAGCCTTGGTTAGGAATAGTTAAAAGTCATCCCCTTCTTAGTATGTGGAGAAAGGGCAAAGGCTAAATTTGCCTCTAAATTTGCAGAGCCACCTAACCTCTGGAACCTCTCTCCACATCTTTTAATAAGGACAATAGTAAATACTTTGCAATCTAGGCTGGGGACGAAAGACCAGCTTGGGCACTAATTCAATGGCAACTTGGCTTCCTATTTCTATGTATTAGGTTTTTCCAAACTATGTAACATTTCCATTTCCCTAGTAATTCTTATAATTGATATTCCATTTTCTCCACAGATAAAAGCTCCGATGCAGACATTTCCCCCAAGCCCACGATTTTTTTTCCTTCAGTTGCTGAAATAAATCTCCATAAGGCTGGGACACATCTTTGTCTTCTTGAGAACTTTTTCCCTGATGTTATTAAGGTATATTGGAAAGAAAAGGATGGCGGTAGGATTCTAGAATCCCAGCAGGGAAATACCATGAAGACCAATGACACATACATGAAGGTGAGCTGGCTAACTGTGACTGGAGAGTCGATGAATAAAGAGCACAGGTGTGTTGTCAGACACGAGAATAATAAGGGAGGAGCTGATCAAGAGATTCTCTTTCCTGCAATAAAGAAAGGTATGTGCTTTTAAATGTAAATATAACCTCCTGGAAAACTTAAATTTTTTTTCTTATTATTGAAATTGGGTCTCCCTATGTTGCTCAGGTGGGCCTCAAACTCACAATTCTCCTGTCTCAACCTCACATGTCCCTTGGATAACAGTTGCCTGCCACTGCTCCAGGAAACATATTAGATGAAGAGTATTCTACCCTGTTAGGATGCATTAATGAACAAGGATATAAATCCTTCTTGAATGTCTTTATAGAAAATGGGAGCCTAAATGACCTTCTGTTTTTGTTCATTTTAAATGGTATTGATTTTAGACAGAACAGTTGAAAATTTTTCTTAAGCTTTTTTGGCCTCAGTTTCATCATTTGAAATATTCAGATCACATAATATTCTTTAGATTTTTTTTTTAATGCATTAGGCCAAACAATAGGGCTTAGTGTGTAGCTCTGTGATGGAGGGCTTGCCTAGCATGTGCAAGGCCCTGGGTTCTATCCCCAACATTGTAAAAAGAAAGGAAAAAAGAAAAAAAGAAGGAAAGAAACAAC
Source organism: Geosciurus inauris (assembly GCA_004024805.1). Taxonomy (NCBI): domain Eukaryota; kingdom Metazoa; phylum Chordata; class Mammalia; order Rodentia; family Sciuridae; genus Geosciurus; species Geosciurus inauris. The sequence continues at coordinate 35,807 of PVHX01012329.1, forward strand.
ATACATTAAAGCACCTAGCAACTTACTCATGATAAACGCTAAAGAGAATTTTCTACTTTTGATAACTTTGCAAAATAGGAGTAGATATGTGTCTTTCAAGGATGTTCTACCAAGCAAAGTCACCCGTTTCCATATTGTTATATACAAAGTTTAACCTGCACAGGATGAGTTTTTAGTTGACTGAATTTTCTGACAAAAGAGCCAGGGTGTGGTTCAACAAAACATGGAACAACCTCAGCTGCTGGAGTTCTATGGAGGCCTTGAGTTTTTCGGGTCTTTATTTCATATATCACCTTTACACAACATTTCATCATTAAAGATTGGGTGAGGCTAACAACGCACAAAAATGCTTGTATTCCGTATAATGAATGTATTTCTCATCATTCGTAAATGCAGCTCAAAAAAACATTACCTGGGGCTAGGGATGTGGCTCAGTGGTAGAGTGCTCGCTTCTCATGTGTGAGGTACTGGGTTCAATTCTCAGCACCACATAAAAATAAATAAAAATAAAGGTATTGTGTCCATCTACAACTAAAAAACAAATAAAAAAAAGACAAAAAGCATTTCCTCTACTTCTAGCATATGCCAGGCCTGAGTGGCATCCACTTAAGAGAGAGTCCTCTTTTCCTAATCACTAGGGACCACACGTGAGTCAAGGACAGTGTCCTAAAGGAATCCCTTTGATGCAGTGAGGTACATTTCCACATGGGTGGGCAGAGGGCTGAATGTACAGGGGCCTGGTGGCTGTCCAGCGACTGTGCATCACCAGCAGTCCAAATGCCCCACAGTGCCCATAAGTATTTGTTCTTGTTCTGTTCCTTGTGGCTATAAGCCCTTTGCAGCCAGTAGAACAAGCACAAAATAGAACATATGAAGACCTTTGTCATGCAAGATCCAAATTTCTTAAGTGAGGCTTTGTCTTCTGGACCCTTACTTTCTGCAGTCATCAGTGAGGTTTGAACAGTTGGCTTGGGAGGATGCAAGATTGGAGTAAACTAAAAAGACATAGCTGCTTTTCTTTGCGGTCTCAGACATGTACCATAACTGTGGTAAAAAAAAAATGTATCTTTTATAACCAGAAACATAACATATAAATGATATCTACTGAATTAAAGAGTGAGACCAATTATTTCTGTAATTGTGGGGCTTAGATTTTTAATGCCCTCCTGTCTCTGTGGGCACTGGTTGTATATATTTATTTATGTACACATGTAAACAGGACATACACCCACACTGTCAAATATTGGCCATGAATAATTGACCAATACTTGCTCTGGTTTTTCTCAGGTGTCACCAAGACTGATTCGGAAGCTTACTTTAAAGATAAAAATGGTAAGATTTTTTTTGTCTGTTTGCCTGCATATCATGCTTTAGCACTTTTCTCCATCTTTATCATCTTAACTTGTGAACTGCCCCAGTAAAAGGCAGAAAACCCAGAATGGCTGAATGCTGCAGAATAGACTGAGTGATACATTAAATTAATGCCTCACTTCTTAGGCATCATATTAATACAAGGAATTACTGATTTGGGTAAGAGATAACAGTGATTGGAGGATACAATGACAGGCTCTGAAATATTTCAACAAAGGAACTTCTTTTATTCACCTGTCATTTCAAATGACTTGGGAAAAACAAGATATCAAGTTGATTCTAGATTTATTTAAAAGTTCAACCTAGTTACTAATAAGATAATCTAGTGCTTATAAGGCTTTTTGTACAGAAGACCTCGGAATGTGTTCTGTGTGCATTTTCTTGTTTAGTCCTCATCATTCTGATATCGGGGTACAGGAGTTCCCTCCATTTTATAGACGAGGGTGATGAGCTAAAATTAATTTAAGTCCCTTGCATATGCCACATAGCTAGACCTTGGGTGACAACTCATGCCTTCAAATGAAGAGGTACTCAATTCTCTATTCATCCTTTAAGGTAGAGTCTCAGTGCAAGAAATTCTAAGGCCTTGGTCCTGAAGCAGGATGGATACATGTTGAGGGTGGGAAGCACATGGGCCTCAGGATACCACAGACTGTTCCCTTGTTCTCATGATGATCAGTTGTATCCACATTTGTAAATGTGGATACATTTACAGTTCTCTATTTGTAAAACTTTGCACATTTGCCAATGTAAAATAATTGTACTAAATTCACCTATATTGAAGAGATAAGGGTGCAAATGTGAATGTCTAGCAGAGGGTATCTCTTTAGCAGAATAAGAACTAGTTTCTGGCCATTTTCTCCCTTCATATGCACACAGAAGGTGGCTGGAGGCATTGGCTCCAGACTTGCTCATCTTTCTTCTGTTCTCAGTATCCCTGGGTCTGGACATCAGCTGCCACACAGGCAAGGAGATGCTGGAACCCACACCTGACCAAGGGCAGGGAGCTATGAACACATTTATTGAGATCTCTTTCTACACTGAGAGTCAATGATTCTTGAGTTCTGACTCTATGAAGAGGAACATGTACATGGAACTTTCCACAGGAAGAGACTTGTCCTTGTGGCTTATTGATTAACTACTGTGTCCCACTGTCATTATCTTTAATTGTTACATGACATCACCTATTTCTTGTAAAACTTCAAAGGATATCATGTGTAATTATACCAAAATATTATAGCATCAATAAGAACATTTAGAGAAGAATGTCTCCAAGAATTTATATTAACTTTTTTTTTACATTTACATGATATCCTCCTTTCTAAAATCTGCCACCCCTCCTGCTATGACTCCCTCCCCCCATTTTCAGTTATTCATCTCCTTCTGAGAGATCTCAATGCATGCACAATGGGTAATGTCTCAGGTGCTTCTCAGTCAGCATGCCTAACCTTACATGCCTAATATATGCCTAAACTTCTGATATGCAGGGTGTTGACTACACTTGGAGATAAAGAATCACAGAGTAGATGAGAATGTATTTATTAAAGTCAAGTTGCTGGGATAAAAAATCTATGGTTGTCACTTACCAAATACATTATTACATCAGGCAAATTACTTTTTACTGTGTCCTAAATGTGTATGCAAAATGAGAAAGAAACTAATTCTTCTCACAGATCATCATAAAGATTAAGTAAGAGGAGAATTTTAAATATAGAGCTTTCTGATAACTGTTTGGCCTTTATTTAGTGGTTAATGAATATTGTCTCTAATTATTATTTAGAGACATACTGGGGTGGGGAAATTCGACTACCTAGTTACCACATACATTTTTGCTCCCTATGGACTCATCTATTAAAAATGCAGTCCTGCCTTTGACATTAGGAAGGTTGTTAGTGGACTTGACTTGTAGGCCGAATCTTGCTCTTGCTGGTTCGGGTGGGAGTGGAAGAGGTTGACTTTGGGGCTTTGGTGAAGGTCGTGTCACTTCAGTGTAGGTCACCAAAAATAAACATCTGTGGCACCCTTTCCCCTGAGGGGTCCTTTCCTGTCAAAGAACAGGTAAAACTAATTGCATGATTTCTGTTTAGATGTCCTGAGACTGCAGCTCACAAACACCTCCGCCTACTGTACCTACCTCCTTTTGCTCCTCAAGAGTGCGGTCTACTTGGCCATCATCACCTTCTGTCTGCTGAGAAGAACAGCTGTATTCAGTAATGGGAGCAGTTCCTAACAGATGGTGGCACAACATGGTCTTGTTGTTTACTGTCCTGAATAGCATTTGCTGAGGACCTGGCTGGGCTTTCTTGCTGAGTTCATTCTCCTTAAGATCATATGTGTATTGTTCTGTTATTATTGCAGAAGCTCTTAAAACTGGTGGGCAAACTCAGGAACTTCACTCTGCAACAACAAGGAGTAGCCCATGGTGACCTCTAGTCCCTCTGTCTCCATAGTCCCCATCAACCCCTCCAGTCAGCCCAAAGCATGGCAGCCTTGCTGTGAATAGAGTATAGCTTCTAGTCACAGTTCTCAGTGCCCTTTAAGCAGAGACTATCTTAAAGTCTTCCATTCTAAACACCCTAAAGCAGCTTTCTTTCCTACTTTATTCTGTACTTTTCATAATAGCCACAATAAATTTTAAAAAATCAAATATCTACATTTGACCATGCATATTTTAATTTGATGAAACTGAATTGAAAGTCCAAGGTGAGAAACAGAATGACGACTAGCCATGACTTAGCCCCATGTGTCCCTGTGTTTAGAGATGGGGAACCCTCCCTGTCCTGGGAAAGCAGACATAAAGGCAGGAATCTTTGAGATCACTTAGAACTTTGTGGGGTTGACATCACTGGCTGGGGACTAGGCAGCCTCTCCTGTCGTTTCAAAACTGTGCCTCTTCCCTCCCCTATGTGGCCCTGAACTTGAGCAGGGCAGAGAGGGAGAGTTCCGGTGAGTGGTGGGAGGCACAGAGTGAATGGGGATGGGTTGGGGGGTGAGGGTGGGGAGCTGGCACTGGTATGGCTGATGGTGCTTTATTTTCTCAGACTTCTTTTGTTTCTGTGCTCTGTCAAATGTGGTTGATTTGTGGAAAAAGCTCAGAGTCAAACCGGCCCCTACTGGTTAGGGCAGTACAGGGGTGGCTGGGGTGTTAGAAGAGAAGTTGAGGGCAGTTAAACCACAGTCAACTTTGTCACTTTTTAAAAGCCATAGCTAGTGGTAGGAAGCATTTGTGTTCACACAGGTGAGGCAAGGATGGAACCTGCTCTGTATGCTGGGGTATGCTGGGCTCTCTGTGTTAGATATGCAAGTGTGTTATCCTCTGTGGGAAGGGGATGTTCAGGATCGTTCAGATACCACACCTTCTGTCCACTTCCCTGATACTATACTGTTCTCGTTTTTTCTTTTTCTTTTGTGGTGCTGGGGTTCCAATGCAGGGCTTGAGTATACTATCTGTGCAAGCTATCCCTGAGCTACATCCCCACCCCTCCTGACACTGTTCTGAAGGAAAGAGCAAAGAACACCTGATGCTCCAAATAATATTTAACATTCCACCGAGTGCCTGGCTTTTCTCAGGTATTTGATTTAAGGATTCTGGTACCTTTTGGTTTCATTTTCTTAGTATAGACCAAGCAGGAAAACCCATGTCCTTGAAGCCATTAGCATGGGTATGCTATGCTAATGATGTGAACAACAGCAAAGTGCTGCAGAGGCACAGAGATGCAGACACCCTGAGATAACTGCATAACTGAATGTCATATACAGAATCAGAGTAGTCCCTCTTCAGAAAAAACATGACATCAGATTCAACTTTAGTGAGGCTTTATATATGACATTAACATCACATAAATAGGTGACTGGAGTCAATGAGAAAAGAAATGTAGGCTAATGTGAGCATAAGAACAAAAATGTCCCACCCCTCTCCTGCCTAGCCATGGTGCAGAGTGGGGGCTCAAGCACTAGACTCAATCTGTCCAGTCCCAGGGGAAGTATAGACTTTCCCACTCCGCCTGCACAGCACATTCTAATCATACACTCATTGTACTTTTTCTATGCTCACTATCAGCCTTTGAGAGAACAAACATTTCATTCCTCCTACAAGGATAGGCTCCATTCTACTAGTTTATCCCTGCATGTCTGGAGTAACGCTCCTTCTTAGATAAAATTAGTAATCTGACATCTGGCTCATCTGTAGGCTAGGTATACATTCAACTCCACTCCTGAGATGTAAAAGTCATTTCCCTTACTAAAGATGTAATTCAACATATAAAGCAGTCTTTCCATTAGGATCCAGCATGTGGCTTTTCCTTCAATTATTAATTGACAGGTCAGATTCAGTTTCCCTGAACAGAGGAAGGATCATGATATGAACTGACTGACAATGGAGCATGCTGGACCTGCAAAGTCATCCTGCATGTGACCTAGGCCCTCTGCTTTCAGAGCTCCTCCTGTAGCAGGTTCATGTCCCTGCACTGAACCCCAGTTCTCACACATCCATTTGTGTTTGAGTAGTGTCACATGCAGCCAACACCTCCAGTCTCTGTTAAAGTAGATTCAAGGCTTATCAGACTTGCAGTTGGTGGTTGCCCAAAAGTCAATTCACAGATGGAAGTGAAGGCAGTTCAGGCCAAAATAAAGAAGTTGCATCACAGGACAAGATCATGGCAGCAGCAGAAACCTGAAATCTCTAAACTTCAGAGACCTGAAGTTCAAGTTCATTTTCATCCAGGACTCTGCCTTCTACCATGTTTGTGCTCAATCCACTTCAACTCTGAGCTCTCCAGGCTCCTTACTTCTCCTCCTCTGCAGAGGGCCTGCTCTCAGGGGCCACAGGGGCATGACTAAGAGAGAAGTGGGCAGAAGCAGAGAGGCAGGACCTATCTTCTCAAGCAGCTCCTCAGTTACTTCTCCTTGCCTAAGCTCTAAGTCACTGTTGGAGGGATCACTTACATTTTGAGCAGGATTTGAGTGTTGGGAGGTTTTTTCTCCTCTTATCATCTGGTCCTTTTCCTTGTAAGCCCCAGGGGAAAAGGCATGCTATGGGCTCTAGCCCTACTTTTGACTGCCCTGCCTCTTGGTAACTATGTGACATAGATGTTCATGGGATGTTGTTTGTCCCCCAGGAGGCCATAACAGAGACTTCCATTTGCTCTTTTCTATTAATTTTTATTGTTGTTACCATTGCAGGCAGTCAAACATCTTCCAGTTTGGAAGGGAGAAAGATGTCAGTCATCAGTTCACCTGGGTCATATGTGGCAATCACTTATGATTTACAAATCACAAATAACTACATCCATTGGTACCAACTCAAGGAGGGGAAGGCCCCATGATGCCTTCTCTACCATGCTCTTTGCAATTCCTAGGTTGTGGTAGACTCAGGAATCATTTCAGGGAAATATGATGCTTATAAAGGCAGAGATGGGAGAGGTAAATTTGCAGTACAAAACATGGAGGAAACTGACTCTTCTGTGTATTAATTACTGTGCCTACTGAACTAGCTCAGTGGTTCAGACCTGCTTTTATCTGTACTCAAAATGTTGCTATGTCTGTTCCAGGTACACAATTAGATCAGTCCCCATCCCATTTCCTTTCCCGACCTCACTGTACTCTGTACAAAGGGAAACCATGAGCCTAAAGCTTAACTCCCACCCTACACTTACTCCACTCTCCTCTCAACAGTTATACCCTGCCCCACCACTGCACTCCCAAGCCCAAACTCTTGAACTGCTATCTCTTGTCCTGGCCAAGCATCCTAGCTAACAACGTCATTGTCTCAGCTCTCTTAGGGCCTGGTGGAGGCACAGTCAATCTGCTGGCTAGGAACACAAGGTCACTTAGAGTTGATCAGTTAAAGATGACATTCAGGACAGCATATGGAAGGCGAGTTGCAATGTGTCATTTATCCAGTTATGATCTACTGAAAAATATCTGGGTATGACTCTGATTCATTACTTATAATTATGATAAATGATAGAATGAAATACTTGGGCTTCATGAAGATCTCATGTCGATAATCCTAATTATTTTTTTGAACAAATTGATATTTCCTTTACTATAAACAACCATGGTACTGATGGTAAGAGTGAGAACATAGGAAAAAGTGACTGTTGTAAATATGCTAACTTTTGTATCTACTTACACATGTCTGAGAACATAACTTCAAGAAAGTGAATTGTAAAGATCTACTTGGCTATTGTTAGTGATTCATGAAACAGGTGGCATCAGTCTGGAACACTGACAGGAGGTCTGCTGGATGTGAGACAGTTGTTGGTGGTTTCATGACGGCCTGAGAAGAAACATGAATAGATAATGCAAGGAGCAGATTGGGATATCAGGTTTCTCTCCTTTACTGTCTGGTTTAAAGCCTAGGGACTTCCTTACCATGCCTGCAACAGTTAACTTGGTCCCTGTGACTGGTTGATGTGAATCACCTATTAGTCTCTTTCTTTTGGTATTATTTGCAAACTGGCTTGTTTGGGTCTTTAGCTGTTATGTTCTGATTTCTTGGAAGGGTTGATCTTACAATTAAACACCTTAAATTTTGGGTTTTGTTTTGTTTTGGTTTTGATTTTTTGGTACCAGGATTGAACCCAAAGGTGCTTAACCTCTGAGCAACATCCTCAACTCTTTTTTTAAAAATATATTTTATTTAGAGACAGGGTCTCCATGAGTTTCTTAGGGCCTCACTAAGTTGCTAAGGTTGGTTTTGAACTCGTGATTCTCCTGACTCAATATCTTGAGCTACTGGGATTATAGGCGTGAACCACCATGCACGGCAACAGTTTAGGGTTAAAGTCAGATTATTTGCACAGTGAGTCCATTTTGGGTTCATCTAGTAATTTCTAATACACAAGCACAAGTTCCATCTCTGTAGACAGCCTCCCATAAGTTTTGATTAATGTATCTCCTATTCAAATTCAGCCTACAGTCCATCTATTCTCTTCTAAAAGAACAAAGCTAAACTTTCTATCCTCTTCTACCTTCTTTTATGGACACAGACACAACCATTAACCAGGGTTTCTATAAAATTATCATTTTTCTCAATAATTAAAATTAACAATTTCTTTGATGAACAATCATATAAGGATATTGTACTTTTAAATAAAAAAGCCACACAGGGAAAGAATGATTGCTGCCTATTCAGCCGTGTTTAGTGTTGTAAAATTAATCCAGATAAGAGGAAACTGAACAGTGCTGGAGGGCTTGGCTGTGACTATCAAGGGAAATAGGTTTGTAGAAATTTTAAATTTCATGTTCTGAAATTTCATTTGTTAATGGTATAGAGAAATGCAATAGATTCTGCAAGGGTATATGTGCATTTTGCCCATTAGTCTTGCTGAATTATCTTATTAATTTTTAATTTATTCATTCACTCTTTAATTGTTCATGTTACCTGCAAATAAAGGTAGTTTAATTTCTATTTAAAATGCCTTTTATTAATCTTGCATCCTTAATGCCCTGGTGAAGACTTCTGGTCCAATATTTAATAAAAGTGCACTGACTGGCATCCTTGTCTTAGTTCTCATCTCAAAGGAAAGGATGCACGTGTTTCAGACCCAATATTTATTCCATGGCTTTGTGTTCCTGGTTACTTATTCAGATTTCAGTTTAATTATCTTAGCAAAGTTCTACCATTTTCCCTCAAAAGATCCTGAATGTGGTATTGTCAGACTCATTCCTAGGTATCTTACAGTACTTAGTGATTTGTGCATGGTAAAACTTCACTATGTACTTCTCACTCTTTATTGCTGTGATATAGAAATGCTACTGATTATTTTTCGTGTTGACATTCTATTAAAAATGTGATGAATTTTGGTATTATGCTTATTTATATGGAAGCCTTAGTTTGTAATAGTATCATTAGCAATCATGAAATCATTCTAATGAAATAATAATAGCAATCACCTTTATTGTGCTTATTATGTGCCCTGTCTGATCTCAGTATGTGGTACATCATTTTATTCTCACAAGCACCCTATGAGATACATACAATTGTCTTTGTTCTCTAGAAGGAGAAACTGGGTCAGCAAGGACTAAGGAACTTCCCCAGAGTTACACAGGTAATAAGCAACGTCCTGGGAATTGAACCTAAGAAGCCTAGCTTCCAGATCTCTGCTCTTACCGTATACATTATTTGCTCCTAGAATAGAAGCAAGTTACCCTTGAGAAAAATCTCCGTCTTCATTAGACTAAGAGCTATGAAGACAATGGCATCTTTATTTCCTCTCCAAGTTCCTGTGCTGTTCTTACTATTAGAAGGCTAGCACCCAACCTGCCACACAATATTTCTTGCTGGGAAAACTTTTACACACTGACCTTCTATCCACCAATAGAACTCTATGACTCAACTTCACAACACATGGCTGGATGAAACAAATAGGAGAACATCAGGCTCCATCCATTTGATGGAAAAATGAGGCAAAGGTGTGTACAATCCCACACGAAGTCATAGCTCGATAGTCATAAGAGTTAGAGTGCTCCATATACTTCTCAGCTATTTTTTTAAAACTATTTTCAAAATTCAATATGTTCTCAATTATAAAATATTCTCAAAATTATCTTCACTATTATTCTTCTGTTTTGGAATTTTTTTGCTCATTGACTTCACTTTCCAAAAGTTTTTGTCTGTCAAACAAGTTGTGGTAGCAAATACTTGATTTTACCTATTATTTTAATTTAAGTCCTATGGAACTGCCAATTAGAATACTGAGTAATAAGAGATGACATAATTCACCCAAAGACTAGAGGCCTCATGTTTTCATGAGCCATGAAAATGTATGTGACTCAGTGTGTGCTTTCCATCATGTTCTGTTAGGCTATTTGTTTTTTCTTTGTCAGCTTTTTCGTTTTGTGTGAATAACAGTAAATGCCTACCACTTAGAGAGCATCAGTAATTCTTCCAGGCAGTCTGAGTTCTTTCTAATGCTCTCAACTGCACCACAGTACAGACATTATGCTTATTTCACTAAAAACAAAAACGAAAATGAAAAAAACAGGTCTTAGGAACCCAATGTTAAACACTGAATAAATCCCAATATTAAATATGACCAATGCTAAATACAAAATAAGCCCCCATGTTAAATATGCCCAATGATAAATAACAAATGAGTCCTATTGTTAAATATAACCAATATTGCATGTGGAATAATCCCTGGAGGTCATGTGATATAAGTAAGACCTGCTGCTCTGTCCGTGCTACCCATGACTCTCCCAGTCCTTGTGGAAATCTTTGAGTCACTGAGGCATGGACTTTATCACAGACCAGTTATAGGGACTTAAAAACAATCATTCAGTAATCCTAATGCGTTAAGGCCAGCAAGTGACTGAAGTAGTTCCTGAATTCCAGTGCGGCTGTCTCAGACGGTAAGCCATGAGAGCTGTCACCTAGAAAGTGTTCTTACCATCATTTGATCCACCAATTATCTAAGAAAAGAAAATGTATGTACTAAAACTTACATGCAAGAATGTTCATTCAGTATAGAGATATATAGAGCAGCCCCAAATTAACCCAGATACTTAATAAGAATTTACTCAAATAAGGGATGTCACATGATAGATTAGTAGGCATTCTTGAAAAATAAGTAAAGAATTAAAAGAAATGGAAAAGAATCAAGACGTAGAGTTGAAAAATAATATGCATAACATGAACCTATTAAAGTTGTTACAGAATATATTCATATGGTTCAAAAATCAAAACACTCCAATTTTATTTATGTAAATATGTACATGCATATATATGCATATGTATTCTCTTTTCCAATTCTTATACAAAGGTGGTATACAATATACAATGTTCTTCACTCTTCATTTATAAATCTTAGATATATTTTTATATCAGCAGATAAGCATATTTAGACAGCTATAAAATATTCACTGGAGAACATAAAATACTGTATTTATCAGTTCCCTCTAATAGAACCTTAATTTACTTCCAAACAATTCATTACTATTTAAAAAGAAGAAATAAATAATGAATTTTATGTCATTTGCATGTGTGCATTGGTAATTTTGACAGGCAATGCCAACTTTCCCTCCGTAAGTAACTCTATGCAGCTCTTTTAGTGCCGTGTGAATCCATGAGAGTGGGCAGTCAAAAATCAAGATGTTGCTAACCTGACAGGTGGAAAATAGGATCACATTGTGGTTTTAATTTTCTCCCTTATGATGAGTGAATGTAATCATAATTTTATGTGTTTAAAGTTTATGTATATTTCTTTGCAATATTTCTTCATGTCCTTTGACCATTTGTTTTCTATTTAGTTACAATATTAAAAAATACAACACTGTCTCTGTATTTCTGCAGGAAAGGATATCAAACAAAATATTCAGTATATGGTAAGTAGATGAAAAAAATTAGTGTATTTTTTCTATTTTATTTAATGAATCCTTTTAAAGTTAGGAACATAGACATATATATATACACATATATGTTCAAATTAAAATGATGTTTCATTTAGCATTGGAAAGGTTATGTTTACAATCAGCTTCACTTTCTGTGAAACACTTTGGAAATCAAGCAGAGGTTTCTATTTGGAAACAAAATAAAAACAACCCATCAAGAAAGATTAATTTAGATCTACTTCTTGATTGGCCTGCATCCACCACATCTCTTTTGACCATATGTGTCCCTCTGTTCAGAGATGTGGAACCCTCCCTGTCCTGGGAAAGCAGACACAAAAGCAGGAATCTTTAAGATCACTGAGAGCTTTGTGGGGCTGACATCACTGGCTGGGCATCAGGCCGCCTTTCCTGTGGTTTCAAACATGAGCTTCTTCCTTCCTCCAGTGCATCTGGGTGGCCTTGAACTTGAGCAGTGCAGAGAAGAAGAGCTCTGGTGGTGGGGAACACAGAATGGGTGGGGGGCGGGCACTGGGATGGCTGATAGTGTTTTAATTTCTCAGGCTTCTTTTGTTTCTGAGCTCTGTCAAATGTGATTGATTTGTGGAAAAGCCTCAAAGTCAAACCAGCCCTTACTGGTTAGGGCAGTGCAAGGGTGGCTGGGTTGTTAGAAAAGAAGTTGAAGGCAGTTAAACCACAACCAGCTTTGCTCATTTTTGAAAATCCACAGCTAGTGGAAGGAAGCATCCTTGTTCACACAGGTGAGATGGGTATGGGATCTGCTTTCTCAGCTCCGATACGGGAAGTGCCTCAGTTGCCCTGGGTGTTAGGAATCTGATGTCAGGTTTGTTTGGACACTGCACCTTCTGTCCACTTCTCTGACACTGTCCTGAAGAAAAGGTGGTCTGCAGCCCCAAGGTAACCCACAACATTTCACCAAGTGACTGTGTTTTTCCCAGATTTATGGATGTAAAAATAATGACTCAAGAAGTGAAGCCTTTGACATGGTTCCACAAAGATGTGGGCGACAGCAATGAGCTTCAGGAACTCAGAGATACAGAAGCCCTGAGTTCAACTGTATCATTGAATGTCATACAGGAGTCCCACTACAGGGACAAAATGACTTCATAGTCAACATGAGCAAGGCTTAATAGAGGACATTAACATAAGATAAAGAGATAATTGGGCTCAGTCAAAATTCGATTACTTAGCAATGTGAGTCCTTAGAACAAATGTCCTACCCCCACGCTGCCCAGAAATGGAGCAGAGTGTCTGCTCAGACCCCTGGGCTCAATCTATTCTGTTGCAGGAAGAAGTATATAACTTTTGGTGAGATAATTACATTAGGCCTTCATAGTCTGACTTTGTGGCACACTCAAATCTTACACACTCAAATCTTCTCCTTGTTCTGTTCCAATAGCCAATTCTGAGCAAGCCTTGGACTTTTCCTAAAAAGATCAGTCACATTCTACAGACCAGCATGTCTCCAGGAGCATGCTTCCTCTCAGGCTTGCATATATCCTACTCTATTCCTGAGACAGGAGTTTGTCCTTGAGATATGTCCTAGTCCCAGAGACTTTCCTGGCCCCTCCTCCACCAGGAGACACCCTTCCTGGTGAGGGCACAGCCTCCCCAGAACCTCCAGATCAGGTGCTGAAATGTGGCCCACTCTCAGAACAAGCGCCAGATGGTGAGTAAATCTGCACAGAGGCTCAGCTCCCACCCAAACCAGTAGAAGCAATCAACCACTACATGCAGTCAAGTTTCTCCTGAATGGTACAAAAAATGATGAGGGAGAGTAATAGGCACAGTCTGAGGTGCAGTGAGGCCAGTATTCTTGTTTGTTGCAATAGCTCATGATATAATTTAGATCATTTTGATTCTAATTAGGTAAACATGAAGGGAAGTGATAACGATTCCTAGTTCTTTTGTGGGTTCCCAATAAGCATACTTAGAGTGTTTAAGAATGGTGTCTCAGAGAAAGACACGACTTCATACGTGGTAACATTTTACATGTATTCATGTAAAGGACAATCCCTCCTTGTCCTCCTTTCTTTATGCCAACATGTTAGATCATGTACATAATGGGAATGAGGAAAACACAACAAATCATTTTGATATGGTAAATTTTATAGCTTTTTAAAATTGTACAAAGTGCACATGGGAATGAATTTAAAAAAAAAAACACATGAGGGAAATGTAGGGTGTTAGGAAAGAAATACAAAAAAATTTGATACATGAAACAAAAATATTCCATCCTGCCAGGTGCAGTGGCACAGGCCTGTAATCCCAGCAGCTGAGGAGGCTGAGGTAGGAGGATAGCAAGTTCGAAGCCAATCTTAGCAACTTAGTGAGGCTCTAAGCAACTTAGGAAGAACTTGTCTCAAAATAAATTTTTTTAAAAAAGGGCTAGGGGTGTGGTTCAGTGGTTAAGCACTCTTGGGTTCAATCCCTGGTACCAAAAACAGAAAACAAAAAATAAAACCCCAAATTCCATCCAGTGAATTGAAGTAAAACGCATTTCACTTTCTAAAAATGTGTTATTTCAACACACTAAGCAGTTTTTTGATTACGATTGAGCATGACGTTCCTACAGTTAGTTATTCACTGACAGGTCAGACCTTGTCTCACTGAACAGAGGAAGGATCATGACTTCACCCAGCTGGCATGTGCAGGCAACTGAAGGTGTGTGGGTGTGGGACAACTTCTGTGAAGTATCGCCGTAAAGAACTGTTGACTAGTTGTTCGTCAAAGTCAGCAGCCTGTCACCATGTCTGTTCTCAACAAGGAGGCCCCATCTCCATCTGTAAGTCTTATTCCCCTATTATAAAGTTGTAGAGTAATTACTAAAAATCATAGTCATTCAGAAAGTAAAAGAATCAACGTGTGCAGTCCACCAGTCAACAGATTTCCTTGACTTTACATATTTTCTTTGCTTAGCAAAAAGAAAAAAAAAAGAAACAAATTTTAAGCCGGGTGCTGTGGCGCAAGTCTGTAATCCCAGCACTTTGGGAGGCTGAGACAGGAGAATCGCAAGTTCAAAGCCAGCCTCAGCAATGGTGAGGCACTAAGCAACTCAGTGAGACCCTGTCTCTACATAAAACACAAAACAGGGCTGGGGATGTGGCTCAGTGATCAAGTGCCCCTGAGTTCAATCTCCAGTACCAAAAAAAAACCAAACAAACAAATTTTAATTAGCTTATGTGTACAGAATTGAATATATTCAGTATTCTTTCAAAGAGCTCAGCTCTATGTTAAGATGAATAATAGTAAATATTCTGGTAAGAGTGTAGTAATATTAACTATTCTTTATTGAGTACTTCTTTTTTGCTCCACTGTAGTAAGCACTTTAAGTCCCTCATTTAATACCATTAACATTACTGTAAATAGCTAACTATTATTATTATCTCAATTTTTTATCAGTACGAATTTGAGACTTTGATAAATTAACCAACATTCTGTCTGATGACCAACTCTACTGCCTTGATTGCAGAATGATGAGCACAACAAAGCAAAATAAAAATGTTGTAAGTGAGACATTTTAGAGGGTATTAAAAAGACAGAGAGGAGCCAAGAGTTGGAAAGAGATACAGAGAGAAGATTATTTGACTGTTTTTATTTCTGTATTCAGAAAAATGAGATGGTGTCTTAGCAACCTCCAGAGGTACTTTTTCTCAGTTACATGACGAATGCATGTTCTTAAAATATATTAGTATTTCTTAAATTTTTGTGTAAGCATTGTTTTTTGGTTCTTATGATGTCTGATCTATGTGCAGTGAGAGGCCCTGAAGTTGGCTTCTATGCCCTTTCACAAGACCTCAGTAGTCTCTGGTGGCTTCCTTGATAGACGGGATGTCCTAGGTTTCACTTGCACCATCCTGCCTCAGTCTTGGATTCAGTCATTTCTCACCTGAGCTCAGGTACTTTTAGTGCAAAAAGGCTTTTAGGTACTTTACTGCAGCTTCTAGGAGCACTCATTATTTCTGGATTATTATTGATTTCTTTGTTTCTTTATTGAAGAGCATCAGCATAAACATTTCTTAGAAAAAAGATTTACATTATAGATCATAGGGAATTTTACACTGCATTGACATTCTGGTTCCTCACAATATCAAATGAAGCCTAGAAAACTAAGCTTAGAAAAATCTGACCATAAACAGTAATCTAATTATCACTATCAACATTTAGCCCACAGAATGTGATTTAAAATTCTTTCTCTTGCTGGGCTTGGTGGTGGTGGATGCCTGTAATCCCAGGCACTCAGGAGGCTGAGGCAGGAGGAGCCACAAGTTTGATACCAGCCTGGGCAATATAGTAAGACCCCAACACAAAATATAAGAAGAGCTGGGGTTATTGCTCAGTGTTAGAGCACCTCTGGGTTCAACTCCTACAACTGCAAAGAAAAACAAAGAGATTCTTTGTTTTTGTCTTTGTTTTTTCTTCTCCTTTTCTCTTCCTTGCCTGCTTCCTATCTTTACCTCATCTTTAGGTTATAAATAAAATTCTGTTTTTGAAGTAATTCTCTACCATTATGCTACCTCTGATGTATATATAGTTTCATTTCTTTCAGTTTTTATTGTTTAATTTGTGCAATTGGCTATATTCATTTCTGTTTGACTGATATTTGTGTTATATTATTAAAATATTTACATGAATCTAAAGTCAAATTTTGAGATGAGGTATAGAGATTTTAGTTTCCCTCCTAAATTTCTCTTTTTTTCCTCACCATATATTAACAATATTTTTATTAGGTTGATTAGAAAGTTTCATTTTTTCTCATTTATCCAAAATAAATCATTTCATTTTAAATAAGTAACTACATCTTTTGCTCACCATATGTGCAGTACATATTATATCTGTTTGAATTTGGTATTTCTATTCTGGTTTTTAGGTATTCAACTTTTATATGTTTTATCTATTTTATAACTTTTATCTATTTTCTGTCATCTGGGCTTCATGCATTATTTAAAAAGATGTGTATGCTTTGGAATAATAAATGAAAAAATCCATATAATTTCTTTTCTTGTTTTTAATATTCTTATTCATTCTTTAGTTTTTATATTTTTGTCCATCTGGACTTTTATATATTGTGGTTTTAAGAATAATTAATGATCAGATCAATTTATATATGACTTCTCTGATAGTTCCTATGACTTTCCCTCATTGACTCATTTTGGCAACTTTTGGAAAAATAGAAATTTGAAAATTAAGTTTAATATCTTTTACCAATTTACCTTTCCATCTCTGCTTTTGGTGTCAGTCTTAGAGAAGGCCTGCCTCACCTGTAGTTTACATACAATTTATCAATGCTAAATCCTAATGCTATCTGTTTTCAGTTTTTTTTTTAATATTTTTGTTGTTGTTGATGGATTTTTATTTTATTCATTTATTATTTATATGTGGTGCTGAGGCTCGAACCCAGTGCCTCACGCATGCTAGGCAAGCGCTCTACCACTGAGCTACAACCCCAGCCCCTGTTTTCAGTTTTATTAAACTTAAACCTCTATTCATTGTTGGCAAGGTAGTAATTCAACAGCATTTGTTTTTATGTGGTAAGCCAATTCCCAAAAAGAACTTATTGAATAATCAATCATTTCCTTGACGATCTGAATTTAGAACTTCATCATATGTTATAAATCTTATTCACAGGTGGATTTCTTTCTGGATTTTCCATTGTGTCCCAAGGATCTTCTGATCTAGTACCAAAGTTGGCTCTATGTGTTCCTATGTTTTTAACATTCTAGTAGAATTAGTTTCATTTTGAAATTTTTATTTAAAGAATTTTCTTTACACTTAGTGTGATGGCAGTTTTCTCCTCACTCATTTTAACCGTGATCCTTCTGTTCCAGCAAGGACCTTACAAGTTAAGCACAGCAGAATAAGATGAATCTCCTGAAAAGCCAAAAACAAAAACCAAAAAATCACCAAGAGCATATTTTTTTCAAGTTTTAAACATGTATGTAAATATGTTCATAAATGTGGTGGGTAAAAAATCCATATAAGCACCACTTAAATCCAATCATTATTTTTCTATATTTGTTTGATCTTCCATCTGTCCATGTATTAATTCAAATCAATTGCAGATATCAGTACATTTTCTGAGGGTAAAAGTGCTAGACAAAATATAGAATTTCCAGGTATATTTGAATTTCAGACAAAGAGCAAAATTTTTTTTTAATCTAAATACATCCCAAACACTGCATAGCATGGAACCTATATTTATTTATATAACTTTACTAGATTTTGCAACCCTACCTGAAGCAGCTCTTTGACTTGAAGATGAAGAGAGATCTCTTAATTAATTTAATATGCACACACACACACACACACACACACGCTCGCATCCATTTATTTATGAGGAGTATCATTTTTCATCCAACAGCATTAATCCAGTCTCTTTTAATAAAGTGGATTCAAGGTTTATCAGATTTGCAGTTGGTGGTTGCCACAATATCTATTCACAGATGTATGCAGAGGTGGTTCAGGGTCAAGATAGGGAAGTTTCACTCAGGACAAGATGAAGGCAGCAGCATTAACATGGAAACTCTGAATCAGGAAGTTTACCTGTTTCCACAGAGGGACAGGTAGGACTCTGCCCCCCACCACATTTACAGCCAAACTGCTTCAGCTCTGAATTCTCTACGCTCAGAAGGCTTCTCCTTCTCTAAAGAGGGCCTGCCCCCAGCTGCCACAGGGGGGCGCTAGAGAAGTGCACAGGCGCTGGGATGTCTTCTAAGATAGCTCCTCAGTTACTTCTCCCTGCTTTTGACCCAGTCAAAAGCATTTGCTCCAAGTTCCTGTGGGAGAGATCATTTCCATTTTGAGTAGACTTTGAGTTTTGAGAGGATTTTTCCCCCTGTTACCATCTAATCCTTTTCCTTTTAAGCCCCAGGGAAGAAGGCATGCTCTGTGTTATAGCCCTACTTCTAGCCATCCTGCCTCCTGGTAAGTATGTGGCTCCGATGCTCATGGGATGTATTTTTTCCCCCATTAGGAAGCCATAGTAAATAATTCACATTCCTCTTTCTCATTAATTTTTGTTTCTCTACAGGCAGAGAAACACCTAATTTGGAGGGGAGAATGTCAATCATCAGGCCACCTGAGTCCACTGTGGTAATTGCTTGTGATTTTCATGAAGAAAGGAACTACATCCACTGGTATCAATCCAAGGAGGGGAAGGCCCCATGATGCCTTCTCTACTATTACATTTTTAAATCCAGGTTTGTGGTGAATTCAAGATTCTGTCCATGAAAATACCATGCTTACATAAACTCAGATAGGATTTGTAATTTTGTAGTATGACATTTGGAAGAAAGCGACTCTGGTGTGTATTATTGTTCCCCCTGGACTGGTACAGTGGTTCAGACCTGCCCTCATTTGTACTCAAAATTTGCTTGTGTCTGCTTGTGGTACACAGGCTAGACCATCCCCCATGTCACTTCCTCCCCTGACCTCACTGTACTCAGAACAAAGGGAAACCATGAGCCTAAAGCTTAACTCCCACCCTATATCTATCCCACTCCTCTCTCAACAACTTTCCACTGCCACAAACTGTACCCCCAGGACTCTTCTTAAAACTGAACTACAATCTCCATAATTTGGCCAAGCAGCCTGGCTGACAACATTACTCCTCCAGCTCTCCTAAGTGTTGGGGGCGTCCCATTTAATCTATCATCTAGGACACACAAGATCAGTTAGAGTTGATCAGTTACAGGTGACCATTAGGTGAGTATTGCTGAAGGCTATTTGTATTAAATCATCCAATCATGATTTACAGATAATATCTGGGAATGATGCTTATTCATTATTCATGGTTATGAGAACTGGTGGAAGGAAATATTTGGATTTCATGAAGACCTCATGCTGGGAATTGTGTTTATTATCTTTTGAATAAACTGATATTTCACTCACCATAACCAACCATGCTACTCAGTGAACCAAAAGAAAAATGCTTGCTATAGATTTGCCAACCATTGTATCTACTTACATATGTAAGGTACCACTGTAACTACTTACACATGAGAAAGAATAAAACTTCCTCAAGTTGAGTCCCAAGATTGAATTGGCTTTTATTTGTGATTCATGAATTTGGTGGAATCCAGTCTACAAAAACATATCTGAGTTCCGCTGGGTGTGACAACTCTGTGGTTGCATGGCAGCCTGAGCAAGAACAAGGAAGCAGCACAGTGCAAAGAGCGGATTGGTGGCATCAGGTGATAAGCAGAGGGACTTCCTACCATGTCAGGAAAAGTTGACTGGGCCCCGGATGATTGGTTGCTGGGAATCTCCTCTTTGTTTCTTTGAATATGGCTTATAAACTGGCTTGTTTAGGTCTCTGACCATTATCTCTCTCCTGATTTCTTTGAAGGTCAGATCTTACAAGTAAACTGTTTATGTTTAGTTTTGTGACATGAAACATTAGCCTGAGTGACTCCATTTTGGCTTAATCTGTTGGGCTTTGGGTGTAAGAGCTCTGTCTTGATCAATTGCCTCCCATAAATCTTATTTGACACACTTTCTATTGAAATGCAGCCCATGGTCAGACTTGTTCTCTTTTAAATGAATAAAGCTAAAGCTTCCCCGCCAACCCTCTTGTATTGACACACCAAGCCATTAAGTGGGGTGTCTATCAGATCATTATTTTGTTGTACATAATTAAAACTAAGGAACTTGAGTGAACAATCACATAATGAGTAGTATATATTTAATTTGAAAAGTTGTTCAGGGAAAGGGTGATTCCTCACATGAGGCCATATTTGAGGTTGGAAAATTAATCCAGTTAATTTTGTCCAGTGAATCAGACACTTCACAATCATACCTAGAGAGTGTTACTATGGGACTTCATTTCTCCACGTGTGTGTTCCTTGTTATTTTTCCAAATATCACTCTATTCTTAGCAAAGTTTTTTTTTTAAGTTTTTCCTAAAAATGTCAAAACATGTTTTTGTTATACTTAACTCCTAGAGATCTTATGCATTTTGTCATTAATGTATATGAGAAAATTTTATTACGTTTCTTATTGCTTTTTGCTATTATGTGGAAGTGCTAGAGACTTCTTTATGTTGATATTTTATTAAAGAAATTTGCCAAATTTCATAATCAGAATATTTTCTATGGAGGATTTAGAAATTATATAGTAAAAAAATAATACCAGCAAATCATGGCATTTTTAATGTTTTTATTCTAAGAGCTCATTTTTTCTCATTATTTCAAAATACACATTCTTCGATCTCTCTAGACTCTAAAAGTCAGCTGAGATAATAAATATCTCTTTAATATTCCTAAGTTTAGTAGAAATGTTTCTAATTTTCATCATGGTTTCTGGAGGGTTGTAGAAAATGCCTTTTCTTAAATTTGTTTTTTTAGTCCATTGGAGGCTTATTAGGATCATTTTAAAATCATGAATCATAGTTGCAGGACATCTTTTGGATATTTTGCTCTTATTGAAATGGTTTTTATAATGTGTCAATTACCAAGGGTTGGGCTATTGTTGCATTAGTGAGATTGTCCACACGTGGTCATATTGTTATGAGCAAGTTTGGGGAAAATGTAAAGATTCTGCATCTAAGTGTGATGGGCTACAATTTCCCTTTTATTTTTTTCATCTTTGCCTGCTTAAATAAAGAAAAATGATCCCAGAGGGTTTTGTTTTGTTATCTAGTACATTTGTTACTAAATAAGATTGATCAGATAAGATTGTTACTAGATAAGATTGATTAGATTAGATATGATTGATTGATTGAATCTTATCCTATCAATCTTATCAGAGATTGATAGGATAAGATTGTGGTCATTTCTACCTTGAAATTTTCACAGAACTATACTATAAAACTGTTATGACCCAGTGATGTTTTTTGTGTGTTTGTTAGGAAATGTTTCAGATGTGATTGCATTTACTTAGTTTTTACAGGATTTTCTTTTTTTCTTGAGCAAATTTTATCATTTATATTTGCCTATAATATTTCAAATTTCCTATGTATTTAAATAAAGTTGTTGCGAATATGTCACCCCAAAATACACCACTCTGGGGTATGGACTGTGCTGGGTTAAAGGCATGCAATAAAACAGAGGAGCAAGAAGGCCACTCTGACATGGTGCTCCCACTCAGGAGCAGGGGTAGAACTCCCAAGTGAAAGATCCCTGCCTATAGAACAACATTCTTGCCATTAAGGAAGGAAAATTAAAGCTCAGAGAATCCAGAAGAACCTCATTAAACTCACCTTATTCTCCTCCACACTTCCCTACCCAATTAACTCCCCTACACCTGCCTTTCTACTCATCACAAGTCAAGACTTTTCAACTATTTCAGTACATACATGGTGAGTTCTTGCTGCTTCTTTGGGTTTTCATTTCCTTAAGAAAGGCCCCCATGCTAGGAGGAACTTGTATTCCATACATTTCCATGCTTTTCTCCTGTTAATCTGCCTTTTGTCAATTTAATTTTCAGGTTAAGACAGGACCCTATGAGATGGAGGTGGAAAGTTGTCTTCACTAAAATTGGCATAGTTATTAAGGCAAGTTATGTTGAATTTCTATTTCTGTACTTGCATGTGCAGTTTTATTTTCTTCTATAGTACCATCTGTGTATTCTCTATTTCTTTCTTTGCCTATTTTGCCAGAAATTAGTCTACTATGTTATTTTTTTCCAAAGAACCAGCTTTTGATTATTTATTTAATTTCTGTTTGATTAATTTCTGATCTTAGTGTTCCTTCCTTCTACTTGCTCTTGCTATCCTGTATTCCTATCTTTAACTTTTTGGATTGCATATTGTGTAATTAATTTTCAGATTATTTTCTCACTAATTCAGATATTCATATCTATAAATATCCTTCTAAGAACTCCTTAGAAGTTCAACTGCATAATGCAAATTTTGAAATGAGTAGTGTTAGGGTATTGGCAAGCCAGACATGGACACCTCTGCGCAGCCAGGAAATCCTTTATTCAGGGGAGTGGGCGCCCGGGTGAAGGAAAGAGGAAAAGAGAGAGGGGATGTGCGGGAGGGATTTTATAGAGCCCACTACAAACCGCTTGGCGAGCCAGGGATTGGTCACTTTAAAATCCGCGGGACAGATAAGCAGTAGCAGTTCTTCTTTTGATGTGCTAACCTGAGCGGTTAAGCTTTGTTTCCCAGGTGGAAGATTCTGGAGAGGAATCCCCTGGGGCAGGAACTGCCTTGGGCTTTTAGAGAGGGGATGTGAAAATTACAAAAGGGCTGTTTTTTACCTTACATTCCCCCATTTTTGATTTTATAAGGATGGGAACATGGACGACATTGGCTCTTCTGGCTGCTTCAAGCGGAATTGGGGCAACGTCTGTTGAGCAGGATAGGGGTAGGGGAAGAAGGTAGAGCACCCAGGTCCCAAAGGTTAGGGTCTCCCAAGATGAGAAGTCTGAAAGGTGCCTTGCAGCCATAGCATTGCCAGTTGGTGGGGCCAGTTCCCTGAGTGTAGATGTGAAGGCAGGAGCCAGGAATGCTGGAGTAGAGTCTCAGGAAACAGTTGCAGGTGAGTGACTGTCCTCCTTGAGAATCTGAAGATCCCTGAGTAGAAGCTGATTAAATGTCTGATTAGAAACTTGCTGGATTTAAGATTGAATAAATTTGAACAGACATGGCAGGGGGTGACAAATCAGGAAAAGTATACTATACAAGGGAATTTTGAAAAGAAAACCCATGAGCATATCTCTTTGGGGTTATTGACATCTGATCAGTCAGATCCTAAAGGAGTTTGATGTTTTCTATCAAACCTGACTTATTTTTCATTAAATGACGAAGGGTGTTGTTATCTTTCTTGATCATTCCAGTTTTGTTGATATAGCAGCAGAATTCTTCTTTCAGGAATAGGCATGTTCCTCCTTGTCTGCTGTTAGGTGGTGTATGGCTTGATGGTCCTGCAATGAAACTTGGGCAATAGATGTTATCTGCCATTGTAGGGAGGCAAAAGAGGTGGCCAATGCCTCTGGCTTCTTGAAGTTGTTGTTTAAGCCTTTGAGTAGTGGTTACCACATAAGCAAGTTCTTCTGCCTTCACCCTGAAGGCAGTGAGTAAGGAGTAAGGAGGCCGGAGTGAGTCTAACTACTAGTGGTTGGAAGACAGTTTGTCTTGCCCTGAGAGGGAGGTGGTAACAAACCATATTAATTTAGCCTGGCTGCATAGAGTTAATTGAGGAATCAAGGTGGAGGGAACATAAAAGATGAAGGGTATATTGAGGCTTAGATTTTTGTTAGGACATCATTGCACTAGAAAGGAACCAT
>PVHX01012330.1:0-59787 GCA_004024805.1 Geosciurus inauris
CTCCCAGGTCCCCCCGAAGCCTGCAGGCCGGCCGTGGCCTGCAGACCATGCAGAGGTCTCTCATGAGGCCGGTGTCTTGAAGGTGATGCTTTGTCTTCTCAAGGTCTGCTCTGCCTCTCCTCGCTCCTCCAGACCAACGGCTGGGTCAGGTTGCGGCAGAGTCCAGGTGTGGGTAGCTTGGCCTGCTCAAGGGGAAGCTGAAGGGCCTGCACCGTGTGGGCTGTTGGGAACCAGAACTGGGCGTGGCTCTCAAGGCGGCGGCTGGGTGTTGAGGGTGGGCTGAGTTAGGGAGAGTGGCACGGGCGTTCTGTTGTGATTGACAGTTAGAGTATTAGCAAGAGCTCGGGGAGGGCCCCCAGATACAGCAGAGCCGGCTCCTGAGGTCGGAGTGTGGAGGGAAGCCGTAAATGAGGACGCGCCAGCACGGCAGTGCGGTCTGGAGCGTGTTGCTGTGTGAGGGTGGAGACCCTGGCTCTTGTTCCCTCAGGTAGCCCAGAGGACACTCGTTCACTCAGGCCACAGGATGCCCTGGTGAGGGGCCACTGCATCTCTTAGTGGTCAGTGGTGGCCCTCTGTAGACCAAGAGGGGTGCTGCCAAGAACTGGGCTTCCTGTGGTCCTGGATCCTGGAACAGCAGACGCCAAGCAGCAGCACTTCGCTGCGGAGACAGTAGGTGTAAGGACCCCAGTGGACAAAAGCCTGTGCAGGTGACCAAAGAGCCCCCACCCCCAGAGACCTGTGGTGATGACAAAAGGCTGGAGTAGCCACCAAGGTTCTTTGGCCCACTGCAATCTGTGCTCATGGCCAATAAATCATGATTTTAAATTTTTAAAATTTTATTTTTATTTTAAGTGTTACCAAGCACTGAATCCAGGGGTGTGTTACCACTGAGCTACATCCCCAGCCCTTTTTATTTGGAGACAGGATCTCAACTAAGTTGCTGAAGCTAGCCTCAAACTTGCAATCCTCCTGCCTCAGCCTCCTGTGTCACTGGGATTACAGGTGTGGGCCACTGTGCCCAACAAGTCATTATTGTTTTAAGGTAAGATACATGGGTGCTGTCGACATGGTTGTCTTGTGTGATCAGGAAAAAGCCAGCTTCCACGATGAAGCACTCAGATCCCTGGCCTCATTCCATATTCCAGCCAGCTCCACACTCAACTCTATGGGTGGAATAGAGAGCTCAGGTTTCTTGAAAGAGGACTTATGATTTCACCACAAATATTTAAGAGAATATTCCCCTGATTCCCTTCGAAAGGGACAGGAGCCCTCTTCCAGAACTGCTGGGAGAGGGGCCGCATGCAGAGCTGTTGAGCATGCTGGATATGGGGTTGCAGTAGACCTCGATATCGTGGGTCCTCACCTTGAGGAGGTGCGTGAAGCCAGAGCAGAAAGGGGCCTGGCCACCTGTCCTCTCACATCTCATGTTTTCAGAGTCCCACGTTAGATGCCCACTCTGGACCCACTGACCGGCTGCCACAGCCTGGATCTCCCCAGCCTCGCCTCCTACCTGCACGTCATCTCATGGCTTCAGCAGTGACCCCTGGCCAGCCTTCGGGTGGGGGGGACAGAAAAGGTCCATCGTCAGAGCTTCCCAAGATCCTCTTAGCCATCTGCCTCCTCTCACGTGCATGCCCAAGTGTCCGGAACAGGAGAGACGTGCGTTGCAGAGAGCTCAGGGCGTGTTCACACTGTGACCATCATCACAGCTGCTGCAGAATGGGAGAGACAGACAGTGGCTTGGCCACACGGTCAACCTTGCACCCCAATTACTGCCACCACAGTGCCTTGATTCCAGGGGGCTTGAAGGGGTGAGATGCTGGGGGAAGGAGAGACTTGGGTAGGGGTCGGCCAGCATCAGGAGGCTTCATGAGTTCCTTGCAGTCAATTACTGGAAGAGTGGCCCTAGTTCTGAAAGGAAACTGAGGACAGCTGTGGTCAATGTGGTCTTCTTCCTGTTTCACCTGATAGGCCCTCGAGAGACCCTCCTTGCTAGGGGTTGGATGTGGTTCAAGTGTGTCCCTCCAAAGGCTCAGTTGTTGGAGGCTTGGTGCCCAGGGTGGTGCTACTGGGAGTCAGGGAGACCTGTAAGAGGCAGGGCCTCATGGGAGGTCTTTAGGTCATTGGGGGTGTGCCCTAGGAAGGGATTAAGGTGGCTCTTGTGGGACCCAGCTTGTTCTTGAGAGAGGGCTATGAGGGAAGCCCTAGCCTGCCTCTCACCCGCTCTCTGGCTTCCTGTCTCACTGAGTGATCATCTGCTCCCACATGCCCTCCCACCATGAGCTCTTCATCTGAGCCTCACTAATGCCGGTGCCATGTCCTTAAATCTCCAGAACCATGAGCTAAGTAGACCTCTGTTCTCTGTACGGTTGGCTTGTCTCAAGTATTTCATTATGGTAATGAAAACAGACTAATACACTCCCAACCAAAACACACTTTAAGGCAAATAGAAGTAACTGAAGTAGCTAAGCTTTGACCTGATGGTCTGTGGCCTGGTTCTCCTTTTCTTCTCTCTGTACTCTGTTGTGCTTAGGGAGTCTCTGCTGCCCTTTCAGCTATGGCTTCCTAATGGTATGGGTTTGTCCACCTTTCATCCTCATAAGCCCCGAGCACAGGGCCTATGTGTGCTCCCACCAACACTCTTCAGGAGCATAAATTCTCCTTCAGGCTGCTGCTGGCATCCCACTGTGCACAAATCACCTGCTAACAACCTCCAGGAAAGGAAAGGATGATAGGATTTACGTCTGTTCATCACAGCGCTGTTAGCTGCCCTGCCTGGGACTGAAGGCGCAGTTGCCATTCTGGCACCGGGACTCAGGGATCATCCTCAGTCTTAGAGAAGGTACAGAGTTGTCTTCAAAGTGTCCCATCTTACACTCACTGAGGCGGCCCAATGGACGCTGTGGTCAGGCTGACTGTGCTGTGGAATTAATCTGAGTTCTTTCACATGGAATTTTATGATTACTGTATTCATACCACTTTCCTGTTCTGTCCAGCTTCTGCTTGGGCTCTGGTCCTGGAATTCCTTTTTCAGCTTCTCCAGAGATGCCCTTTGTGCTCTTGGGGAGTGACCCTCACCGCCTTGTGTTTACGGAGTGCTAACTGGGCTAGCATCTAGCCCCACGCTGGGCACACCTGTCTGCCTCCACGCACGTGTGGCTCATGCTGTCTCCTTCCAGATGTTTTGCAAGCCTGGGTGGTAGGTTGTCTCATAGCTGGATTCTCTTTTTCCTAGTTACTTGGGTGGCAGTGGCTTGAAGAATTCAGTAACACTGAGCTATTTGCCATTCTGAGTTCTGCAGCAGGTGGATTTAACTTGGGAGGGAGGATAGGAAGTCCGTTGCTGCCCTTGGTCAGGACCCCTGGGGGTCTGTGGTGGCTGTGGTGGCATGCTGAGAAGACCCCTGTTGGGAAGGGAAGAGTGGGGCGAGTATAATCTTAACCTGTGGCTGTCCCTCCATGTGTCTATCCCCCATTGGCTCAGGTCTGTAGAAATCATTGCCAGGATTAGTTCATGCTCATATCCCAGGGGCCCGGACCCTTAGGTCTTTGTGTGTATAATGTAGAGGGTGTTTGTAGTAGTCAGGGTTCTCTAGAGGGATAAAATCAATGGGAAGTATGATTATAAAAAGGGAATTTATTAGACTGGCTTACACGACCAGAAGCTGGACAGTCCACAGTGGCCGTCTGCAGGCTGGAGAGCTGGAGGAACCAGTAACTGTACAATCCAGGAGGGTGAAGCCTCAGAACAAGAGGGTGCAGAAAGCTTCTGGAAACTCCCTAGAGAATCACTGGCAGAGCTGGCTTTTGAAGAGCGAAGGAGTGAGAGTCTGATGTCCTCAGATGATTGCAGCCACAATCAACAACCTGTTCAAGGAGAATTGAGCTGGCATCTGGGGCTACCTCCTTGTTCTTCCAACTTTTATTCCATCCAAGCCACCATCCTATTGGACAGTGCTGCCCATGCTTAGAGAGGGTCTCCACTTCAGTTTGCTGTCTCACATGTCGATCATTCCTAGACGCACCCTCACTGACACACCCAGAAGCCTCTTCATCTCCAGCATCTCATAGTCCAATCAAGTTGACAATTAAAGTTAACCATTAGTGCTCAATGACCTCTCAGGCCTGGTTCAGCTCTTAGCATCCTACCATTTCCTTGGAGCCCACATCCTGGTCTCTGATTCCCCTATGGGACCATGTGGCCTCTCATCTAAAGGAGAAGAAATGCTCTGGTCAGAAGTCCACTGGGAGGAGCTTTGCTTGTAGACCCTCAGAAGGAAGAAGAGCCTCCTGTGGGCACGACTGCCCTTTAAATACATTAGAGCTTCTCATGTCACAGAGGCGTGACAAGTGGGATGTAGTGACACTCCTGATGACTCATGCTGTGGTGGAGGAGGCCATTGTGGAAGCCTGGAGCTGGATACTTATTACCTTATTAATTAATTCAAGACCTGCAGTAATGGGAACTTAAAAATGCATGAATAGGATTTGGGGGCCATAATTTAACGGGACGAGAGAGATGGCATTCTTAACATGGACGATCATTTTGGCAATAAGGGAAGTGAACCTCTAGCAAAAGACGAGACCCCTCCCACCTCACCTGTACCCACATGCTCACATTTTCCCACGTGGAGAGCCACAGAGAGAACAGGGTGCCATGAGCCCGACCGGGGAATGGAGGCAGCCCACTGTCACCATCTGGTGTTGTCCCACAGTGGAGATGGCACAGCAGGGGACTTTGGTGCCAGGCAGGTCCAGATTTGAACCCAGGATCAATACTTATAAGCTATGTGATTCTGGGTGTGGTGTTTATCTTGTAGGTGTTTCTGTACCTAGAAAGTGGGCTTAATAGCAGTCATTCCACAGGACAATTATTATGTGTGTGCCTTTTTGTCTTTAGCCAACATCGATGACTATATGTATATGATGTTCCAGACACAAGTACCAGGTGCGCCTGTGTATGCCATTCCACTTAAGACTCTAAGGCCCTATGAGGCTTGGCCCTTGTGTTTCTCTCTGTCCACCATCTTTCCATCCTTCTTCTCACCTGCTCTGTCCATCTAGCTATCCACCCACCCATTTACCCAACCAACCTTCCGCCCTCCCTTCCTCCCATCCCAAAGCCTTTTCTACATGCTGGAGACATCAAGAGTCGTGGGGCAGGTGTCTGCCTGGAGCTGGTGGCCAGCATGGTGTTCTGCTGCTCCCATCGCTGGTAGCATGTGTGGTGGCTGAGAACATGGACTTGGGAGCCGACTTGGGAACACTGAGCCTGGGTTTTAGTCTCAGCTTTGCCACTTACCTGTCACGTCACCTTGTGCAAGTTACTCAACTGCTTTGTGTCTTTCACTTACCTCTGTAAAGTGGGGATGGTGATGACAGTTATCAGTGGAGCTAATGATGTTCTAGAATGGTCTAGAGGGGCACGCAATACCTGCTCACTATATTATGATGAGAACTGGGTCCCTAGTGCGGTAGATCCAGCATAGGGTTTTGAATAAGGTAGAACTGGTTTTGAAACCTGGCTTCCCTATTTACCAGCCTTGAATCCTTGAACAAATTAAGGTACTTCCACTTTTTGAGTCTTCATTTCTTCAACTGGAGATAATAATGTCCGTTCACAGCTCCAAGACTTTTCCAGGCAGCATGATTGAGAGGAAAGGGCATAGATTCTAAAGCAGAAAGCCAGGCTCTGGGGCTGGATCTCCATCAAGACACTTGGACAGAGCTTCCTATTTTTTCCCTGTTAAAAGGGGAACAATGATTAAGTGTCTCACAGGGCTCCTAGTAAAAGTGCAGAAAGACCATGCCCTTGGCAATGTCAAGCCAGAGCTCCATACTGGGGACAGGTGGGCTGCTTCCCTCCCCTGCAGCTGCCGGGGAAGGAGGGTCTACCCCAACAGCTTTGCCCAGGCTAAACCCGGTCCTGGCTTCATCTGCTTTGTGCTGCTCTGACGGAGGTGCCTGGACTCTGCAGGGTATGTGAGGTCAGCTGGAGGGGCTCTCAGGCCCACTTCTCCTTGGAAGGCCAAGTTTACTCAAAGGTTTGGAAAGATCCATCCTTTAATATAAACCATGGAGAAGAGTATGAATTCTCACTCTTTCTACATTAAAATGTGCAACTTCATGAAGAATAGCGCTTGTGGTGAGCTGCCTCTGGTTCCCTCTCCAGAAAGCCATCTCCAAAACCTCCCCCTCTGCTTGGTGTGGTGGGTGAAGTCCGAGGGGCAGCAACATCATTGTCCACCATGATTAGCCTGCTCTCGCCCTTCACCTGGGCTTTCCCACCTGGAGAGGTCAGGTGTTTCATCCTAAGAGAGCAGGACCTGCGTTCCTTGAGGTCCAGACACTGTCTCAAAGAGAAAACCATCAGTCAGGGTCACTTGATTTTAAGTCACCAGAAACCCCTAACTCAAACTGAATGCAGCAATAAAGGAACTCATTTCCCACCTACTGAATGTCAGAGGAGGGGCATTCTCCAGGTCTGGGGATGAGTCATGCTGTGAAGGAAGCAGTTTTCTTTTTAAATGCTCTACTCTGAATTCAGCCTTTGGTCACTGGATGGCAAGTTCGTGGCTGGTGACATTTAAAGCTATGAGCTTCCTCATTTCCACTCATCAGATTGGGGCTTGGGGGAGAAGTTAGTAAGTGATTGCAACCCTGAGAGACTTCTCACCCATCACCAGATGGAAACTCCACTTCAGTCTCATTGGGTACCTGGGGTCCTGCCACCGGCAGCCCAGGAACAGTCCCGGGGCGAGTGGCTGGAGCCAGGGCCACAATAAAACAAAAACAAAAATAAACAACAACAGTGAAAGAAAAGCAAAACCAAAGAAGGAAAATGAGCTCATTTTAATTTATTTTTGGACAGCTTTTTACTGTTCCTTGATGCGTAGTGATTGTACTTCTGTATAATAACTACAGAATTCTTGGATTCAGTTCATCCAAATGCTGAGCAGCACTCCGAGGGGGTAATTAGCACACAGTCACTTCACACGTTCATGATGCCCTTGTCAAAAATCTCTCTTCCAGCCTGTTTTGCTAGTCACCCTGCTGCATTCTAGAGACAGGACCCAGTCTTACTTGCCGGACTCCATCCTTATTCAACTCTTTATATAAATTGTGAACATGAAAAGAGCAGAGTGGGGAGAGAAACCGCAGCTTCAGAAAGGAAGCTGAAATGACAACCAGCTGTCGTCTCCAACCAACCAGAAGCCAGATTCTGCCACGTTCTGGCACATCTGAAGTGAGCCGGTAACCCTGGCGTCCGAGGGCTCAGGGTTCATTTTAGCAGTTGTGGAGGCTCTGTGCTGGGCAGCTGGGCAGCACAGAGACAGATAAGGCCCTGTCCTTGTGCTGGAGGAGCGTCCTCTGGTCCAGGAGAGGAGACACCCAAGTCGAGGGCAGCTGGGCCAGTGCTGCCCGAGACAGGGCCTCAGGGTCCCCGTCTCAGGCTGAGCTCCAGCCTCGCCTCTGGATTCCCTCCTATTTCTAAACTCTTTGTCTCTCTGTCATGCTGTGTGGTGTGACCTCCGGCATGACCCTGCCTCTCTGTGCATTGGTTTCCTCATTGATAACACGAGTTCAGTGGTTTATGAATCATAGAC
Source organism: Geosciurus inauris (assembly GCA_004024805.1). Classification (NCBI taxonomy): domain Eukaryota; kingdom Metazoa; phylum Chordata; class Mammalia; order Rodentia; family Sciuridae; genus Geosciurus; species Geosciurus inauris. The sequence goes on from PVHX01012330.1 coordinate 7,608, forward strand.
TTGGGGGGCCAGGAGTGAATGGGGTTAGAACACTCAGATTAACTCTTATCAGGGGTGGCGGTTACCATGACGCCTGTAGGGCTGTCACTCCTCCCCTGAGCACAGCAGCTATGGTGCTCTGGAGGCGGGGCTCAGTGGGGGAGCTGCAGAGGCAGGAGGAGGAGCTTAGCTGGCTTCTAGTCTTGTGGGAGGCGGCCTCCTGGGCCTGCAAACGTCCTCTCCACTGGTGAACACTCCACCCTGCAACTCTGCAAATGACTGATATCTGCCCCTTCCTCGCTTCAGCCAGCTGATACCTGTGCTCATCTCCACTTTGCTTCTGGAATATTCTATTCTGGAATGGTCCCTCCACAAGCAAGAGAGGATTGAAGACAACCTCAGTGTGATAGGAACTGTTCGATGGGCTGTGGTGGCTTCTGTTTAGCTTTTTTTCTGCTCCTTGGCTAGTTGACCTGCTGGTTTCTATTCTGTTGGGTCTTAGAGGTGGCTGCCTGCTTGAGCCCACCAACTTTGCTGACCATGTCCAGCTTGTCTGCCTGGCCTTTCCTGGAGCCACCCTGCCCATGCACATCCCAGCTCAGACAGCACTCTCTGCTCTCTCCTGATAGCGCAGTGTCCAGCATTTAGTAAGACGTTTGTGATGTGCATTCAAATATTCCAAAATATTTCTGGATTTCAGAGTCATCTTGGAGGCTGTCTCTAGCGTTATCCCCCTAATAAATTCAGTCGATTTGTTTAGACTGTGTAGAAACTTCTAGGAATACTACCTCTTGGATTGATTGATTGATCGATTGATTGATTTATACCAGGGATTGAACTCAGGGGTACCCCGTCACTGAGCCATATCCTCAGCCCTAGTTTGGGTTTTATTTGAAGACAGGGTCTTGTTGAGTTGCTTAGCTCCTCGCCATTGCTGAGGCTGGCTTTGAACTCGCGATTCTCCTGTCTTAGCCTCCCAAAGTGCTGGGATTATAGGCGTGCACCACAGTGCCTGGCTTGGATCATATTTAAATAGTTATTGTAGGTAGGCTACAATTGATGTAGCTCACTAGCAGAATATTTGTCTCGCATGTGAGGCCCTGGGTTTGAGCCGTAGTGCTGAAAAAAAAAATTACTGTCTTTAGGCCCTTCTTGATGGGTGCTCTAGTGGCTCACTTTTTAAAAAAGTAAATACTCCAAATTTTGAAGAGGTCCTTATGGACGCTCAGTGCTGAGCTGGGTAGACGGGAAGTGCAGATTGAGAGTTGGCTCCTTTTTGCCTATTAAGACCCTAGAGTAATCTACCGAGACATGATAAAGGAGGTGTTTTACAAAGGTTCTCTAGGACACAAGTTGAACAACAGAAAAAAAATCTGTGATCGGGGCAGCCACAGAACAGGGTCAACTTCTGCTGCCTAACTTCTCTTTATAGCACATGGTTCAAACCTCGTCCTTGTGCACGGTGGCATTCTGGGTGCCACTGTGTGTGTCTAGACCGTTGGCCTCTATGCTAGTTGTCATAGACATTATTTTGGTCCTTGGGGGTCCTGAAGAACACGTAGTTTCCCAGAAGTGGCATTAAGGATATTATAGTGAATTTGTGGGAAGGAGATGCTTTGCGAGATTGCCATTCCTTTTTGAAGATGTGAGCATTGGGCAGTTCCTCAGTGCACCAGGGCAGCTGCCCAGGATCTCCGAAAACATTTTGCGTCTTCAATCAGCTTGATAACTTGTCAGGGCCCATCCCAGGAGCCTAAGGTGCAGCTGGATTTTTGGCAACTCCATTTTTATACCCGATCCAAGTCTGCTGAGAAAACACCAGTCCTTACTGTAGATACAGAGCACAGTGCAGTCCTGAGACTGTCTCTACCAAGCAGCAAAGGCAAACTTTTAGTGGGATGTATTTTTTTTCTTTACTCTTTATTAAAAGTTTCAGAATAAATTGTACTAGCCAGGGATGGTGGCACACACCTGTAATCCCAGTGACTCAGGAGGCTGGGGCAGGAGGATCACAAGTTCAAAGCCAGCCTCTGCAACTTATTGAGGTTTTGTCTCTAAATAAAAAATAAAAAGGCCTGGGTTGTGTCTCAGTTGTGAAGCCTGCCTGGGTTCAATCCCTAGTAACCCCCTCTCCCCCCAAAAACATAGAAATACAATCCCAGTAGACAAACTTGTATTATTTTCTTAAAGGTGGCTTACTTAAATGCAGTCTGAAGAGGAGTCAGTTAATTGCCCACTATCTTGGACGATGAGTATGAGAATGAGAAAGAAATGAAGAGATAACAAGCAGCACCAAGGACCCCCTTCGTTCAGCCTTTCTGCAGAGCACGATCTGTAATTTCCCTTAATTTTTGCCATCACCAACCCTCCAAAGCACCATTATGATGCTGGATGGGGGCATCAGCAGGGGCTCCAACCTCAGAGTGCAGGAGGATCCACACAGCTGGGGGCCGACATGGGCCTGGGGAAGCAGGACTCTCGGGGGGTGTGTTCTCGCAGGGGTGGGGTCGGCCTCTCTGTAGGTTTGGCTGAGCCTTCAGGTGGATCAGCCTTGCGTGGGATATTTGGGTCTGCCCAGTCCAGCTGCAGTGTGGCCTTAGTATCCTGTCTGCCCTCCACCCTCACCAGTTCGCATGGAGGGGCTCCAGCTCTGTCATCACAGCAAGATCACCAGACCAAGGTCCTGCCTCGTGGGGGCAGGGCTTACATTTTAGTGACATTCAAGTCACAGAGCTCTTCCAGGGCAGGGCCAAGGAGGTTGGGCTGGACTGACTCAGGAGGGAATGTTTTGGTAGGTTCTTTAGTGTCCCGGGTGGAGGGGAGCTGGCAGGGTGGCTCCCAGGCAGAGGCAGGGAGGGGCCTGACCAAAGGGGCCAGTAGTCAAGATCAGGAATCCAAGGTAAGAGGTGCAGATAGAAATCACAGCACGAATGGGGTGGGCAGATTTTGGGGGGCCTCTGTACACTGCTGAGGCCTGTGTAAAGTAGTGCAGCCACTTTGAAAGCAATTTGGCAATATCAACTAAAACAGGCAACAAAGCAATTCCATTTCTTATCTACACAGAGGAGCAGGTGCATGAGGAGCCCTGCGAGGGGAGTGAGTAGCGGTGTATTTGTTATAGCACATGCCAGGAGAGAGGCCTGTCACAGGAGGATGCCCCGGTACAGGAAGAGAGGCCGTCACCGGAGGATGACACGGGATGGGGAGAGAGGCCTGTCACAGGAGGATATCTCCATGACCAGGCACTGCATGGTGGAGACCAATATGTAGCTAAGACTGTGTGGTCTCTCTACATGAGAATATAGAAATGGAAATAACTTGAAGAGAAAAAAGTAAAAAAGCAACTTGTAGAATGAAGAATGGGTGACAGGTACCTTCATTCGGGTCCCTTAAGAAACCCCACATGTTACTGTGACCTGTCCATAGGTACCTCGATCTGGGCTCAACTGTTAAGAGGAAAACGACTTCTGGAAGAATCTCACGCATAGTAGTGGTGAGCTCTAGGGAGATGCCAGGGTGGGGACTTTAATGAGTGTGAGGGTGTATGTTTTATGCAGGGATCATCTTCACGGTGTCCTTGTAAAATTAAAACTTAATCAAGAGTGGCTGAGGGGCTCCTGAAATGAGCTGGACTGGAGAGGGCCAGGGTTAGGAGTGGAGGAGCTGTCATATGAGGTCACAGTCTGAGGTCTAGGGAAGGTGGGACCAGAGTGAAGGGTGTCTGGAAGATCTGTGGGAGATGAGGAGGGGACCCTGCACTGGTGTGGGCTGTGACGGGTGTGGATGGGCAAATGGGTGCCTCTGGCCGGGGAAAGATGGTGGCAGGTGAAAGGTACCCCACAGGAGGCTGCAGGGAAGAGCGGCAGCCCCGGTACCTTTGGGAGAGTTCACGCAGGACTTTTCAAGTGCCTATTTTATTTCCAGACCATGGGGAGTTCGTTATTATTACTTCATGAACCAGGGAATGCCATCGGGCACATCCCTGGAACATAGGTGCTGAGGCCGAGGAAGTCTGTCGAGAGGAGGCGACCGTCTCTTGGGAACAGAACCCGAAGGCTATAAAGGAAGTAGGATTTGGCAGAAGAAACTGAGGCACAAGGGACAGGTCTTTGTATCCCTGCACCACACCACCTTTGGGTGCAGGCTGTCCCCAGAGTGAGTGTGGCCAGGCGTGTCATCCCTCCTGGCTCTGGGGTGATTCCTGGCTTCCTGGAGATGCTCTCAGCTGTGGGCTGAGCTGGGGTCCGTGCCGCTGGAGGACTGGGTGCATTGCCTGCAGAGGGGAGCAGGGCTGCGCACGGCACCCACGCGGGTGTGTATCAAGGAGGCCGCACTGAGGACACACTCGGGTGTTGACGTGCATAAACCCCTTGTCTGGGGACACTCTAAACCAGGACTCAGCCATGAGCCACTCTGAGTGGCTCTGCTGTCGACCAGCCGTGTCCCGTCGTACAGAAAACTGGCTCATTCCTTGTTTGTGAAGTGAGCCTCTCTTTGACTTCTGGAGTTTGGAAGATGAAACTTTATTTTACTCTCTGCTTTCCTAATGGACCGTTTCTTTTTCTCCCTCCCCCCCAAGGGTGGGAGGTTGATTTATCTTGGTGCAGCCTGTCAGATTGTGTCTGACTACATATATTTGCTCTTCCCAAATGTCCAATCTTTGTCAGTTGAGAAATATTTGAAGCACTGACAGGACTCTTATGGACAACTCACCTATCATTGCCGAGTCGGCAGGATTAATTCTTCTTAATTATGTTAGTGCTGGGCCATCATTCACATTTATTGGTGCTGTCTGGTCATGTCTTGAAGATTTATAGGTATCTATATTCATCCCACACAGAAGAGATCGCAAATAACTTTGCTATCTTTTGAGTGTCTTTCTGCATGAGACAGATGTTGTGCAATTATTACTGAAAGCTTTTTAATAAATAAGCATTTGCTTCTCTAAGTTTTATCCCTAGGGCCCTGGAAGGAGGAGAGCATGGGAATTCAAAATCATCTCTGCAATTCTTATCCCTTTCCCCTTTTACCGCTGAGTTAAAAACCCATTCTTTAGTCAAAGTATTTCATTTCCAGTCCAGGAAATATTCTTGGAAATTATATACCAGTTCACCAGGCAGAATTTAATCATTTTTATGTATGTGGCCTTTGACTTGAGCATCATTGAGCATGAAATGGCTGGATTTCAGACAACCAGAAGTAGTGATTCCAAAATTGCAGGCTTGCAAGAGGTTGGAATTAAAATGAACCTCAACTATCCAGGTATCTTGTGTCTCCATTAGAGACTGACTGTGCCCATCTGGAGTGATATTCCAGAATCTGCACATCTTTAAATCTCTACAGGTGGTTATTATTTTCTTCTTGGCTTAAAAACCATGCATGTAATCAATCCTCTCTCACTCTAGAGAGGAGGAGGAGCGTGGACATGAAGAGCCATGGGCATGAGTGGGCATGAGTATTTGGGTCCCAGGTTTTCCTCAGTGACTGCTAACCACACCACAGGTAAGGAACGTGAAATCAGAGGTGATAGGGCTGGTAGTAAGCTTACAATTAAAACTGCCCAGGCCTGGGTTAAACTATTGAATGCAACATCTTTTAAAATTGTCAGCATAATCCTATATAGTAGCTATTATTATTCTTGCTTTAACATGAAAAAAATCTCCCCTCCCCCGAGGTTTAATACATTGACCAAGATGGTGTAAATAGTGAGCAGGGGTCAGGGTTGATCCAGGTCTTCTTGGTGAAGACCTTGGCTCTTAACCTGTCTGCTGGAGAAAGACCAAATGGGAGACTTGCAGGGCCACCTGTGACTTGCTTTGAAGTCATATTGCAGGTGGGTGAATATCCATAAACCCTAGGTATGGTGGTTTGGTGGCTTGAATATAATTCTAATTGTGCAAGAAAAGAAAACAGCAGATAATAAAAGCTGGAGGAAAAAGAGGGGGTTAGAGAAAGAAAAGTGGGGCAAGTGAGGGATGACCAGTGACGGGAGAAGAGAATGAGCTATGGTGAGCTGCTGCTAGGAAAGGACAAAACGTCCAAGTCCCAAGACACTTGGACCCCACATGGATTGGTGCCTCATGAATGCGAGGGCTGCAGGACCAGTGAGAGCTGTGCTCTGTGTTTCTGCCAGGTACAGATGTCTGGAGAGAAAATAACTGGTGGTTTGGGTTTCCATGAATCATTTCTCCACAGCACCGGCAGGTAGGAAGTGTGACTTGATGCTCTGTCCCTCCCTCCCCACGTTCAGTTTTTGTGATGGTTATTGAAGAATCTATTTTAGCTCAATAATTGGGTACAACATCCTGCCTTTTAGCCCAGTGATCCATGGCTGTTATCTTGTCTAGATTTTCCCAGTCTCTTCATTTATAGCAGATTTATAGGTACGTGTTGAGCATCCAAAATGGAAATCTGAAATCCAGAATGCTCCAAAATTCAACGCTTTTGAGCATCACAATGCAACATGTATAAAATTCCACACCTGACTTAACATAATGGATCACAGTCAAAATGCAGGTGTATTCTAAATATTGTATAAAATTACCTTCAGGATATGAGTATACAGTATATATGAAACATAAGTAATTTTGTGTTTAGAGTGAGTCTGATCCCCCAGATATGTCCTTATATATGCAAATATTCTAAACTCTGAGCAAATTTGAAAGAAAAATTAGTCCTATTTTGCAGATAAGGGCTACTCTACTCATATTTTGATTTAAGAGGTAGGTGTCTCCCCAGAACTCATGTTCACAATGTAGGTGAAATGATTAGATTCTGAGAACTGTAACTTAATCAGTGGATTAATCCATCTGATGGATTAATAATTTGAATGAATTGTTGGGTGTAACTGTAGGCAGGTGGGGCATGGCTGGAAGAAGTATGGCACTGGGCTCAGGCCCTTGGAAATTGTATTTTTTCCCTTTCTCCTCATCCTCTCTCAGCTTCCCAGCTGCCATGAGCTGAGCAGCTTTCCTCCAGCACACCCACCCCCATGATGTTCTGCCTATCCTACCCAGAGCAATGGAAATGACTGACCATGGACTGGGAACTCTGAAACTGCCCTAATTAAACTTTCACTCCTCTAAGTTGTTCTTTTAGGGTATTTTGGTCACAGTGATGGAAAACTGACTACCAGAAACTGGTACCAAAAGTGAGGGTCTTTACTGTGACTCCTGTGACCATGTAGTTCAGAAGCCTTTGGCACTGGTTTCCAGTAGGAGTTCAAAAATGTTTGGAGATGACGGCTAGAGAAACCTCAGAATGTTGTCAGGAGAGATCAATTGGGAATTCTGGTGGGAGTTCAAAAGAACAGAATTCTGAGAGAAATGTGGACAGTAAAGATTGTGCTCATGAGGTTTTAGAGGGAACAAGGACATAGTTGGAATTTGGATTCATGGTCACACATGTTGCATTCTGGCAAAGAATTAGTCCACATTTTGCCTATGACTTGAGACTTTTTTGAGGCTGAATTTAATAGTGAAGGACTAACTAATCTGCAGAAGAACTTTCAATAAAGCATATCAGTCAGGCAGTGTCATGGATATTGCTGGCAACTTTTAGCCAGGTTTACTGTGATCATTGGAAACAGAAAACAGAGAGGAAAGATTTTAAAACTTGCAGTTTGGCCAGAAAAATGTGTAAAATTAGAGCCAAGGAAGCTATGGCTGTTGAAGAGATTGCCACAATTAAAGAGAGGCTAATTACTTTGCACAGAAAACAATAAAGAAGATGGTTTGAGGTTATCTCACCCATTGTAGGTGCAAGGGTGTATCTTAGTAAAGCTGGGGGGATTGTTATGGTTTGAATCTAGGAATGATCCCCCAGAAGATCATGTGTGAGGCATTGCAGTGTTCAGAGCTGAAATGAGTGGATAATAAGAACTGTAACCTCATCAGTGGATTAATCCATTTGGTGTATTAATAATTTGGATTACTAGGTGGTAACTGTAGGCAGATGGGCCATGGCTGGAGGAAGCAGGGCACTGAGGGCATGCCCTTGGGGATTACATTTTCTCCCTTGCTTCTTATTCTTTCTCTGCTTCCTGGCTGCCATAAGCTGAACATTTTTACACACCCTTCTGCCGTGATGTTCTGATTTACCTCTGGTCCAGAGCAATGGAGTTGGCTGATCATGAACTGAAATATTTGAAACTGTGAGCCCCAAATTAAAGATATCCTCCTCTAAGTTGTTCTTGCTGAGTATTTTGGTCACAGTATGAAAAGCTGACTAAACCTGTGTAAATACACCGATACCTGGTTTATGGCAAAGACTGTACATGCAAACTTAACCTGTAATTTAGAATGGAGAAATTCTCATAAATGAAGATGTGTTAATAAACAAAATTATATTGGACTTTAACCAGTCTTGAAGACTGAGGATCTCTAGCATTAAGTCTGTTAAACACCGAGTGTTCTCTGAAGCAACGGGAACATGTAGATAGAGTCTGCTGTTCTTAATGACCCAGGTCACTGACCCTTTCTGATTTGGTCTGCTTTTGTTATTTCCATCTCTTTTCTAACAGACATTTAAAAAGCACATTGCACTCCCAATGGTGGATCTATTTTTCCTTCCTTCTTCCTCTATAATTTTTTTTAGATAATAAAGATTATAATATTAATTATATTTGATGCACATTTTAAGGTAATAGACTGTCAGGCCTGCAGGTTATTGTATTCTTCTGCAAAATGTGACTTCCGACAGTCATTACTAGATGTATCTTAAATAAAATGAAAGACACAGCTAGAAATTTAAGTAGCTCTTCATTTGAACCCATTGCCTCCAAAGGAGGCATCAATGTAGTTATCCCCATCATGACTACACAAATGATTATCCAACGACATGTTTGCCTTCTGTGCTAGATTATAACTCTGAAGAGTTGATGTGTTTTCTTTTCTCAACACTTAATTCTTGTTCCTACTTCAACAAATTTATTTGTAGCCACTGTGGATCAGTTTCTCTTCCTGTAATGGTGGAAAGAAATCCCACATTGTAATAGGCTTCACCTTTTCTGGTCCAAGTAGAGGCAGTGAACAGATGCATGGTTATCAAGTGTCAGGGCACACAGGGAGACTGGTGGCCCCTGGTTGTTCTGCCAAGGTGGCAGCTGCAGCTGTTACAAGTGGCTGCCTTGCTGGGTATCTGCCTGCTCGCTGCCCACGCAGGGCTGCAGAAGTAAATATTGGGGATAAATCAATATCTTTTTGCTTCAAACCCAAGAGCAAATTTATTCTTACCCAGTACAAGAAAATTCTTGACATTTCCCCATAGGTGGCAATAGAGAGAATGAGGGGCAGAGATTTGGGAGGATAGTGGAGAAGTTGAGGCCAAGAGGAAGCTGTCCACTGAGGAGTCAGGATCTGAAGTGCACCAATGCCCTGGGCACCCAGGACACATGGGCAGATCCAGGTGTCCCCTATGTACCTGGCACTCAGCTGTAAGAAGCTCACAGCTGAGAGCACTTCAGAGGATGGCCCTTGATGAGGGCTGCCTGGTCCCAGAGAGCCAGAGGTGTCCAGGGATTCACGTCCCCTCAGTGACTCACAGGGACACAGGACCAAAGCCGAGCGCCCTTCCTCAGGATGTGGTGGAACCTGCGGTGCATGTGGATCCAGGGTGGGACGAGGCCTCTGGGAAGAGGTGGAGTCTGCGCCTTTCCCACTTCCCCTCCTTTCCTTCCCTGGCTGCTCTCCTGGGAGCACCTCATGTCAGTCCCCTGTGGACATCCTCAGCCCAGAGCTTCTGGAAGAACATGAACCAGAACAGCAGGAGGGAGCCTTGGCTCAGAGCCTGAGACCCGGGATGTTCCGCTGTTATTTGGTAACCATATGTCTTGGGCTGATGTTTTTGAACATCTTTGAAATGTTCTGATGAATACTGGTGTTTAGATCACCTCCTCTTCCTACTCTTCCTGCCCTGGGAGGCTGGGAGGGCCAAGGCCTGGCACCCAGCACCAGCGATGAGACCCCAGGAAGGTGCAGTCACGTGGTCCCACAGCCCAGAGCAGGAGGGAGCCACTCCATGTGGGGCCACACTACAGCTGTGCTTGGGAACAGAACATGGTGGCCAGCAGGGCCGTGGGAGGCAGCCTGGCAGGACAGAGGAGAGGAGTCTGGGCCAGCCCGAGCACGAGACCGGCTCGTCCGAGGGATTCCCAGGCTGGTGGGCAATGGACGAGACCTGGTACTGGTGGGTAGGCGGGAATGTTCCCAGGCCCTGTGATAGGAGGGTTGCTTGGCCAGGGGGTCTCATGATGGGAGAAGGGGGGGGAGGGAAGGCAGAGCTGGGCTACTTGAAACCACCTAATGTGACCAGATGGCACCTCAGCACATGACCGCAAGCTCGCCAGACTGTCATTCAAGTGGAAGTACTCATGGTTCTGAGCTTCTGGAGGATTCCCTGCTCTTGATTTATACAGGAAGATTAAAGGAGGAAGTAGCAGCAATGCTTTATGGATTCATAGATGAGAGGAGAAAGCAGAATGTAAATGGAAAATTTGAGTCCACAGTCACAAGGACCAGATTTGAGTCCTGGGTCTCTCAATGGCTAACTATGCAAATTTGAGCATCTAATTGGTTCTCTTTGAAGTCTTATTTTCTTATTTATGAAATGAGCATATTGCTACCTAATGGGTAATCCCTTTCATCTCACTGGATTGGAAGGATAAAATGGGACAAGATAAGAAAGAATGTTGTTTTAAGAATTATACATGCATTATCTATTTTTTTTAATTTTATGATGCTCAGTAGTAGTCCTTGAAGTTTTTGAGATAGGAGCTCCATTTATGTGAGAATCTGGGAAAGGATGTGAGATGTATATTTTAGACTTCCTGCCCTACATTGGTCACCAAGCATCCATGTATCATAGATTTTGGTTCCTTTCCTAAGGAGACGAAGGTCCACTTGGAGAAGTCAGATGGAGACTCAATCGCATCCTTGTGTAGTGGAGCTTGAAGAGATTCTGGTGGCTTATGACGCTATGCTAATTGGTAAACCACTGAGCCAAGGTTAGCCAGAGAGGAGGTGAGCTGCTCCTCATCTCCCCTGGACATCCAGGAGCAACGGTCCAGATCGGAGCCCTGCCTTCGGGCTCTATCTCCTTACAGGGCATGCCAGGGCAGCCTCACACCTGGAAGAACAAGAAGACTGCTTGGGATTGGGGCAGGCAGGGACTTCTGGGCTCATGGGGAAGCAAGGGCTCGGCCATCCCTCTGGGGAAATGGCAACCCTGAATCAGCTCCAGCTCCTAGCCATCCTGCTCCTGCACCAAAGACGTGTGTGCACATGTGCTATGACCGAGAGTGCCCCTGGTTAAGCAGGGAATCTGGTACAGAGCCCCTCCGAGCTCTTGGGGAGCCCTGTCGCCGAAGTACCCTGGCACAGAAAATTTAGCAGTCACAGTGGAGAGCCCTGGTTCTTGGAGTGAGGACATTACTACAGCCTCCAAGGTGAACCCTGAAGCAGTCTCATGCTGAGAAAGAGGATCCCGGGTGTCAACCCACCTGCTCAGGATGAGGTAGCCCTAGGAGGGCCCCAGCCCCTTCTGCAGCCTGTGGTCCACTCCCTCTGGACCTGGGCATCCTGGGCAGCTGTTGGCTCAGAAGCTAAGTGCAGCGAGGAGAGTCCGGGCTGAACTTTCTGAGACTGCAGGCTTGGCAGGCGGTAGGAAGCTGGCAGGGGAGCTGCCTGGTGGGCTTTTTTTTTATTGTTTTATTTTAAATTTTGGTTGACACGTAATAATTGTACATATTTATAGGGTACAAGGCGCTGTTTTGATACATGTATACATTGTGCGAAGACTGAATCAGGGTAGTTAGCATGTCCATCACTTTAGACATTGATCATTTCTTTGTGGGGAAAACATTCAAAGTCCTCTGTTCTAGTTATTTTGAGATGAACAGTGTATTATTGTTAACGATATTGTCCCTACTGTGCAGTGGACCCCCTTCCTTTCTAACTGTAATAATGTACCTGTTCACCTACCTCCCCTCCTACCTGCTCCTCTCCCAGCCTCTGGTAGCTGTCCCCGCCTCCCCACCCCTGGTACCGAGGATTGAACTCAGGGGCACTCAACCACTGACCCATATCCCCAGCCCTACTTTGTATTTTATTTAGAGATTTATTTAGAGACAGAGTCTCACTGAGTTGCTTAGCACCTGGCCTCCTGCCTCAGCCTCCTGAGCCCTTGGACCACAGGCATGCACCACTGTGCCCAGCTCTGGTAGCTGCTCTTCTGCAGTGAATTATGATACCACCAGTTCTGCTGCATCTGGGAGTTTACTTTATGCTTCTGCAGCACCAAAGCCCACCCTGGACCCTGCCCAGGGAGGAGGCACGGCTCCAGCAGAGGTTCTTACCCTGGAGCAGCTGGTCCACACTTCCCCATGCACTTAACCTTGGCCCCTCTGGCAACTCTGTCCAACTGTGAATGCAAACAGAATTCAGAATAAGCCCGGGGGCTCTGATGGCTCTCCTTCATCCTCAGTACCTTGCCACACCTACCCACAATCTTTTTTTTTGGTACCAGGGATTGAACTCAGGGGCACTGGACCACTGAGCCACATCCCAGCCCTCTTTTGTGTTTTATGTAGAGATAGGGTCTCACTCAGTTGCTTAGTGCCTCGCCATTGCTGAGGCTGGCTTTGAATTCACGGTTCTTCTGTCTCAGCCTCCCTAAGTGCTACCCACAATCTTAATACTTACAACCAGCACAGCTTTTAGTTTTATCAGAATATACACACACCATGAGGCTGACATTTTTATTCATGAACCATTCTTTTCTTTGTTTATTTAAATTAACTTAACTGAGGTATGATTGACATATAAAAAGCTGTAAACATTTAATGTACATGACCCCAGGAGTCTGGGAAGCGCTCACCACCATCAAGGTCATAAGCATATCCACCACCTCCAGAAACTTCCCCTCACTCCCTGTATTATCATCACCACTTTCACCCTTGCTTTTTCTGATGGCATCAGACTTGACCACAGTGGACACCTGAAGGACCTCACAGGCACCCAGGACATTCCACAGGACAGCAGCACAACAGTCCTTCCCAAGCACACACAGACCACTCTCCAGGACAGATCACACGACAGGCCACAGAGCAAGCCCTAACAAATGTAAGAATGAAATCACATCGTGTGCTGAGGGGAGCCATCCATGGAAAGCATGAAAGACTTCTATTTTTGTAGCCATGGGAGAGATGGGCTGGCCTTTTGAACCTCCTGTGGCATTCCACGGCCAGGTCTGCCCCATGCAATTGCCCGCCTCTTTTGCTCTAAGGAGGTTCTTATTGCATCACCAGGAATGGGTGTATCCCCGTCGGCACCCACTTAGCTTACCTGTCTCCACCTTCTTCCTACCCTGGTAAAGAATGTTCGATGGAAGGCCTTTGAAGACCCCGATATAAATAAAGCACACACGGGGCCCATTTTGCCAGTTGCCAGTTGCCAGTTGCGAGAAGTCAGGAGCCAGATGTTGGAAGTCAGAACCATCTGGTTGTGGGCCCATCCTACCCCCGTGTTTTGGTGAAACTATTTTCTGTGTTCTGTGGTTTTTTGCCATTTTCATTCTTTTAGCCAGCCCTTTACCATTCAGGGAATCTTGTCCCCACTGTCCGCATGGGACATGGATGACAGTGTGTCTTTTCCAACTACAATGGTGTGAAATTAGCAATCAATAGCAGGAGAAAAATTCACAAATATGTGGAAAGCAAGTACCACTCTTCTAAAAATAAAAAATAAATCAAAAGGGAATAAAAAGTTTTTGAGGCAAATGAAGATGTCATGAGCTTTCTCATGGGATTTCCAGGTGGCACAGGGGCTTCTGGGGGCTCAGGGAGACAGGGACACATTGAGCTCACCACGGAAGACTGAGTGGGCAGAGAGCAGAGAGACCAGCTGTGATGTCAAGTCCTCTAGACCAGCCAGGCTTCGTCCTCCTGCCCATCACTCACAGGAAAAGGACGGGAAAGGGAAGGAGCTCCTGAACCAGTCTAGGGACGAGGCTGAACCCAACACGGAGAACTTGGGTCAGGATGGCTGGCTTGCATGCTGGGACACTGGGTCTTACATCTCCTGGCTGCAGGAGGGGTTGGCAGAGTTAAGTTAACCTGGGGGCCTTAGTGTTATTACCGGACAGTGTGGTGCATGGATTGAATGTGGGATTTGGTGATGAAAGGTTTGGATTGACTTGGACAATGAATGCTTTCCAGTTAGCACACAGTGGCGCATGGCAGCTGAGACAGTGTGAGCTCTGTGGTAGCAGGAACTAATGTGGGAAGGAAAACCATGCTGGCGAAACCAGGTTGGACCTGCTATTTGTAAATTCACTCATTCAAATATCTGTACACCTGCTACTGTGTGCAGGTACCATTCTGGGTACTGTAAACACAGTCGTGTGCAAAGCAGACAAACTCTGCCTTTGTGTGCACATGATAGGTGTATAGACAGTTAATAATATGGGCCTGTCCTTGAGTGTGACTTAGGAGGGGAGAGCCTGTTAGTGAGGAATTTGGAGAGCCTTTGAGGAAGCACCCTCAAGGTTATTGTTCAGGCCATCTGGCGCACTAATGAGCTCTTGGTGCCTCAAAACTTTCAGCCTTTGATCCTGTGAGTTTTGGAACCTGGCCAGTTCCCACCTCACAGAGATTTTACAGCCTAAGGCCCGCTGCATAACGCTGGGCTGCATGTTGGGAGGGGTTGCTGTGCCTTTTTAAGTCCTCCAAAGGAGAAAGAAGAGAGAAAAAGAAGAAGAGAGAAGAAGAAGGGGTTCCAACTGGAGAGAAGAAGAAGGGTTCCAACTAGAAAGAAGAGAAGAAGAAATTCCAACTAGAGAGAGAGAAGAAATTCAACCCGGGGAAGAAGGAATCCGATGCTTTGAGCGAGAAGAAGGAATTTGACTTGTGGGGAAGAAAGCTGACTCTCACCTACGTGTTTACCCTACCCTCAGTGTTGCTCCTTTTACCCGAGGATAGGTGTTGAAGGTGTTGATGCTGTTCTGAGTAAAGAAGAAGGATTTTGAAGGTGATGATGGTGCTCTGAGGAGGAAGACTCTTACCTATGTGTCTACCACATTCTTGGTGTTTTACCCAAGGCTGGGTGTTGGAGGTAACGACGGTGCTTTGAGTGGACCTGCAAACCTGTGTTGTGTTATCCGGTGTTGACTGGTGAGTGCTTATTGGGCTGGAGCCGCTCTCTCTCTCTTTTCTTCTACATTATTGATTCATTATATACAATATTCAATATTGCAAAGTATAACTGTTGCTTGCTTATTGTTATATTATCTCATATTAAAGCTTATAAAACCCATCCTGTTGTGAGGCTGGTGATTCACCCCACGAATCTGCCTAGATAAATTATTCTGGGATCCAGACCAAGACAATAGGAAATAAGGAAACCAACACTGTGCTTTCCACTAGTGACAACCTAACTCAGGGAGGGGATGTAGGGAGTGTGGCAGATATAGGACAGTGACATTCTAATAGGTGGTTTGGAGAGGTGAAGAGAAGGTGTTCCAGCGCGTCGCACGCATCACTAAGCAGGGGACAACGTGAGGTGTGACCTTGAACCGTCCCTGCTGGTGCCTTGGGCCACTTCACTGATACACAGCGGCTGATGCTCAGGGATGCTTCCTCCGTCCTGCTCAGCCCCATCCCTTCATCCCTGCAGTGGGCACTGTCCGTTTTACCAGCCTCACCTCCTTGCCCGATCCCAGGGGTGGGAGACAGCCGTGCCTTGGTGGCTGAGAGTGATGTTTGAATGTCAGTTATCAGGAGGGGGTGACTTTGACATTTGATGGTGATAAATGAAATGTTCAAAGGCAATGGCAGATACCAGAAGCTTTTCTGAGTATTTTGAGTATGAATAAAATAATAGAGCCCTGAAGAAAGTTCAGATGAGTTATCAGAGAGAGCACAAATCAGCAGCTAGTGATTCCAAATTCAGCTATCTGCTTGAAGGGAGCCTCGGCAGGCCAGGTCCAGGAGCGGCGTGAGCCTTAGATCTTGATTCTGTAAGAAGGCTAAAGGAATCAGTGCAGCAAGGATTATTGAGAGGCCACCTTCCTTGTGCTCTGGAGGACCTAAAAGAAATGTGGCTTTATTTAATCAATTAGTTTATGTTGTATGTATGTATGCATGAATTTTTTCGGTTCTAGGGACTGAATCCAGGGTCACCTTACCACTGAGTCACACCCTCAGCCCTTTTTTATTTTTTTATTTTGAGACAGAGTCTGGCTAAGTTGCTGAGGCTGACCTCAAATTTGCGAGCCTCCTTCCTCAGCCTCCCAAGCAGCTGGGATTAACAAACATGTACTTCCACACTTGGTGGCTGGACACTCTTAGCAAAAAGAGAAATTTAAGATGTTTGCCTTATTTCTATCCAAATGTTCAACTCTGGGATTGGGGACTGGGGAGTAATTCTTAAATACACGAGTCCTTGATGATTCACAGTGTCCACATGTAATCTGCACACACTTTGAGGGGGTTTTGAGCTTTTAGCCTGAATGGATGTGGATTCAAATACAGATAAGGCTTGTCCGGCTTTTTCAACTGTATTAAAGGGTTTAATTCAAGAAGATGAACATAAGCAGGGCACCAGGCAAGGGAACATAATTCAAAATGTTGTCAAGAATAACATCTTATACAAGACTTTATTCTATTTGCATAATTTTTAGAAAAAAAATTATTGAAGTTCAATTTTTGAGCTCTGCCTGCCCATTGGGTAATTCCCAGAGGCAGATGAATGGAGTTTATATTCTCTGGGAATGTGGTCTGCGCAAGACCACAGGAAAGGACGGAAAGGACAGGCCTGAAGAGCCGGGGAAGCTGGACATTGAGGGACAGCGTGATTCGGGTAAGAAGGCAAGGCGAGGCGTGGTCAGGGGTGTGGCCAGTCTGGTACCCATGCCACACCCTGATTCATCCCTTCCTGATCTCCAGGGCCCACTGCCCATGGACTCTGGGTCCCCTGCGCACACAGTGACTTCTCTGGTTTGATAAGAGGTCGTTGGTCCTGAGAGCTGCTACCTCTGCAGCCACTGAACTACAGAACAGTTGAGAAAGGGTCCTGGAGACAGGAGAGAAAGACGGGCATGCAGAGGACAACCTCAGTCAGTAGCCCGAGACGCCCTCCAGTTCAGACGGCCTCTCGTGGGCCTCACACCCCGCCTCCCAGCAGGGGAGAGTAGATTCTCCTCTTTACAGACAGCGGAGAGGAGGCCGTGTCCTTCTGAGCATGTAGGTGGCCCCTTGGTGATGAAGCGGTTCTGCTGTGCATCAGGCTGTCTGCACAGAGGAGGAGGATCATCTCGCAGGAGCTGTCAGACCAGCGGGTGGCCACCCATGCGAAGTCACACAGATGGTGCCCATTCCTGCACTCGTGATGGGTGCCATTGGCAGGAGGCTGAGGGAAAGAGCCTCGGGTGGGTGGCTCCAGCCAAGTGGGGAGGGCCAGGCAAAGTGTAGGGTGCCTTTTGTGAGTGGCACAATTAATAATTACTTGGAGGCAGATTGTCTTTAAATGCAAGTGTATATTCAGTGGCACCAATCATCAAATATAAATAATAACGCAAAAAGTGTCGGGTGTGCTGGAGCACCCCAACTAGCATTCAGTGTGCACAATTTAAACACTACCAGCAATTCACATGATCCTAGGGCAACCACAAGCCCCAAAATACCTCCAGTGCCCTACGACTTCTCTTAGGCAAAAGGCAGGCATTGTCTTTATCTGGTGGTTCTCTTCAGCCAACGGCTGGATGGTGGAGTTGATCCAGGGACAGACAGCAAGGCGGCCAGTCTCACTGATGTCCTTGGAGCAAAAACCCCCAATGTGGCAGGACAAGCAGTTTAAATGCAGTTCCAAGTTGGTGGTGTGAGCTGGTGACCGGTTACACCCGATGAAAGTTGATGTCCATTGGGTATGTCCAGTGAGATAATGTGATTGCACCTGGGCATATTCTTTGCGCTGTAACCAGTCATTGCTAAGCATGCCTATGGCTAGCGCCCCTTACAGCCCCTTACTGCAAGCAGGCATGACTAAGCTGCTGTCCCTCATGGCCAGCAGCTTAGTGAGTCCCGGCATGTCCCGGCATGTCTATGGCATGTGTTCCTACAGTGCCCGAGGGCATCGTGGATGGAACAGGGTAGGAGGCCACAGGACACATTTGCCTCCAAAACAAGTCTTGGAGCTGTGGCAGATTCCATAAGACCCTTGTCCAGGAAGCTAAGGAATGTGGTTTCTGCCTGCAGGTGAAGGTGCTAGAGCGAGCCAGTACATGGGCCAGGGAAAGGCTCTTTAGGAACCCCCCTCCCGCCCCCAGGAGCAGATGGAAGGACATTTTGAACAAAGGAGAAAATGTGGTGCAGGACAGCCAGAAGGACTTCCACAGCATCCCTGGCCATAGCTGTGAAAACACTAGGAAGAGGAGGTGTTGGGGGACCATGGAGAGGGGACTATGGAAAGACTTGGTCACTCATCGTCTAACATGGAGGGTGAAAGGAGAGCAGAGAGACCTCGGGGGGTCAGCTGGACGTAGGCAAAGTGTTTGTTATCACTGATAGATATCACCACGTGCCCAGCCTGACTTGCCCTCGTGTTTCATCAAGAGACCCCTGGGGGCACCACTGTTTCCCATTCTCATTCCAAACAATGTTTCTGCAGATCTGGTGGTTTTTCTGGAGAGGGGAGGAGGTTGCCACTTTCTCAGGAGACCCCCACCAACAGAGCATTTTGATCGACTGGAATGGAGTTTTGTGTCATTGGATAAAGTGAGAAGGCCTTAGAGCACGGCACCCAGTGGCCACAGGGCCCGCCACTCCTTGCTAAGGGAGTGGGCCTGTTCATTCCTCACCCGGCTGGCCGCCCTAAGCATTTGCCTCTGCACCTGCCTTGTCTCATGGAGCCCGTCCTAACGAGGCCATTTCTCTGGGTACCCATGGTGGTGCACACTGCTGGCCACTCTGCCGCAGCTGTCTCCTGCTTCCCAGGCCCAGCAGGAGCTCAGGCTTCCCCAGGTGTCCTATCCCTTCATCTCACAGTCCCTGGGTTGCAGGGAAAGGTGGACCCTCCCTGGGACCCGGCCTTTACCAGCCTAAGCCTGAGTGTTCCCCTCCTCCTTGCCTGTGATGGGTCAAGGAAAGGACATGTGACCTGCTTCTGGCCAGCGGCACACGAGGAGGGGATTTGTAGAGACTCCTGGAAAAGGAAGTCCCTCACCATCTGGGAGAGTCCTTGGAAATGGCCCAGGCTCTCTTCATCACTGTTCTGAGGAGGCCTTAGCACTCACGTGAGGCCTGGGAGACAACCTGCCGTGTTGCTCCATCACGGAGCTCTGGACTTTACCAACTTTAAGTTCCACCCTACCTGCAGGCTCCCAAGTCTGCAGCCAAATAACTTCCTCACCATCCGTCCAGGTTTCATTTGGTTTGGGTTCAGTATTTACAGCCAAAATATCCTAATGACTATCACCCCTGCTCAGTAGATTGGGGTTTTTATGCCCCACACCTAAAATAGTCCAAAGCACATCCTCTTGGTGTCGTGTGTAAAGCACAGAAGAGTGAGGTCAGTCACAGCCTTCCACTGGCCTCTAAGAACCTTGTGGAGTTAGACATTAAGGACAAGCCACAGGGAAGCACAAGACCCCCCAGTTACAATATGTTCACTCAGGAACAACAGGGAAAGAAAATGAAAATCCCTCAAGATTTGGGAGAAAAAGAGAACAGCTGTATTTGAACTGGTATTATTGGATGTCTTACAAATACATTACAAAAACATTAAGAGTACTGACTTTTACATTTCCACCAGTAATTTCTGAAGCCGTGTTACAACATCTAAATCAAAATTAGGTTTAATTTTGTAAATCAATTTTGTTGATCAATTAAATCACATGTGCACATGTGCTTGTATATACAGATAGGGGGATGAGGATGTAGAGACAGAGGCAGATTTAGGTGTCATCTCCAAAAATTAATTGCAGTTAGGTTCTTTGCGTACCCTAAGAGGTTGGGAACGTTGAATAAGTTGCCTGGTTAATTTCATGAAACTCTTTACCTTTGTGTGGACCCCCAATTGAATATAATAGTTTATAGAATAAAAAGCAGATCTGGAAGCTCTCAAAGGTGCACATGGCCATTATTTTTAGTGCAAAGACAATTTTGCTAGGAGATAATTCACGTCAAAGTGGCAGTAGGCACATGTTTTTGTAAAGATAAAATTAGGTTTTCTCATTATTGCCTTGAAAATTGAGAGATCATATTGTATTTCATTTTTTCCATTGCAAAATCCAGAAGTGATAGCTGCATTAGGGATCCCGAAAAATACCAACAACTGGAGAGTGTGTGTGAGTGTTTGTGAATATGTGTGTGTGAGAGTATGTGTGTGTCAGTGTGTGTGTGTGAGTGTGAGAGTGTGTGAGTGTGTGTGAGTCTGTGTGTGTGTCAGTGTGTGTGTGAGAGTCTGTGTAAGTGTGTGTGTGAGTGTGTGTGTGTGTATTGATGCTTCTGAAACAGCAGGTGAAGCTGTTGAGAACAGGTGCTGAACAGGGAGGACGGGGATGAGACTGCCTCGTGGTTCTTTCTGCGGTTTGCTGGTGTGGCGGGTTCTGCCTCCCCGCTACCCTGGGAACAAGGACAGGATGAGTCAGGCTCAGTGGTGATCTTGGCCCCAGGGCGTGGTGGGCAGGTGACGGAACTGCACAAGCAGACAGGTCCTCTGTGCATGCAGAAGAAGACCGGGAAGAGCCTGACTCAGGAGAGGCAACGTCTGGAAGCCAGCCCAGCCGTGGGACTGTGGTAGCAGCACCACTATTAGTGCAGACCAGTTCACCAGAGGCCGTGGCCAGGGGAAATCAAGGTGAGGCACAGGTCTGCAGGCAGTGCCTGTGCCCAGTGAGCTGCTGCCTCCTCACTTGCTCTTCCCCCAGGTTCAGAGCAAAGCCCAGACTGGGATTTTTTAAAGGATATTGACCTTTGGCAAAAGCATATTTGGAAGGAGCTTGCCATGAGGCCTTTTTTGTTTTATTTCTCATTACATGGAGGACACAGCACAGCTTCGTTCAATTCCGATAGAGTGCATTTCCAGTTTCACACCAGGAACCTTTTAAATTTGGAATGACTGCTTAATCGTAAATCCCTGAAATATGCTTTAATCCAAAATTCAATCAGAATGAGAAACTCCCTGTGCGTGTGGCCTCTCCGTCCATCCCTCCTCCTGCATGCATCACTCAGTAAGTGGAGTGAGAACAAGAGATCCAGGGATGCGGGGGATCTGGATGATGTAGGATCGAGGCCATTCCTTGCTCAGATACAAAAATGGATTTCGCATTAAGAGCAGAGGTGCTGCAGGAACTTGGGATGGCAACTGCGTCTCGGCTTCGGCCAAGAACAGGTTTTCATATTTTGCCTTTATTTAGCTTTTAATAGTAAACACAAACGATTTGGCTTGGTAGTAGATGAAACTCAAGGTACATGGGGCAGAGGAAGACGATGGGGTCAAGATTGGTTGGGGATAGGCCCGTCCAAGAGACGGAGGGGTGACTGACGGGGTACTGAGGTGACCACTGGGAGATGACCCACATGTCCTCTCTCCCAGCTGTTTGTGCCGGGCCAGGGGGGATTGGGCATGTGGACTCAGCACAGAATCTGCTGGCAACACTGAACAGCAGCACTCCACCCACGCCGTCCCTGCTGGGCTTGGCTCAGGGCAAAATTAAATTCCATGTGCATCCACTACGTTCAGAAGAGAATGCGGCCTCCACAGGTGTTTCATCAGATGTGAAATTCTGTAAAGCAGTTCTGTTTCCTTCCTCCTCGTTCCTCAAAACCTAGTGTCAGGAGCAGGCTGTGCAGGTTCTGGCACCGTCCTAAACACACACAGTCCCTTAGGAGACCCACCGCAGCTCCCGTGTCCTGCTGGCCTGGCAGACACAGGCTCTCCTCATTGCTGCCCCCTTTTGTTAACAGTTCTTCTCCTGGTGTGGCCTTGCGATGCCACGCCCTTCTGCCTAAGCAAGCCTCAGGCATTGCCTCCAGAGGTGGCCCTTTCCAGATCCCAGGAGAGAAGCGAGGTGGGTCCTTGGTCCCAGTGGTCCCCTCCTGAGCTCCCTCAAGGCTTGGCTGTGCTGATGCTCCTGTCCACAGGTCTGCAGCCCTCCTCTCGAGTTCCACTCCCCTGGGGCAGATGCCATCGCCCTGGGATGCAGTGCAGAGCTGGGCACATGAGTTCCCTGCTGTGCTCAGGACCTGAGTGCTTCTTATCCGTTGCATTTTTCTTGGAA
The DNA here is from genome assembly GCA_004024805.1 of Geosciurus inauris. Classification (NCBI taxonomy): domain Eukaryota; kingdom Metazoa; phylum Chordata; class Mammalia; order Rodentia; family Sciuridae; genus Geosciurus; species Geosciurus inauris. The sequence goes on from PVHX01012330.1 coordinate 29,859, forward strand.
TAAATGGGGAACAGTGTCACATGCTCCAACACTCTGTGGCCTACAGAACCCCTGAATAATGGGGAGCGAATCTCTTCTTTTGGGTCTGAATATACCTAAACCATCTCCTTCTGGTTGTTTATAAATAAACATGACTTAGAGATACAATGCAGCAGGAAACCCCCCTAGAAATGGCTTTTCCCCTTCCTTTTTCCTTCACAACTCACCTTTAAAACCATCAATGAGGGAAGCAGGGGCATCTGGGCTGGCGGCGAGGGGGGCCACAGCAGCCTGCACCTGCCACCAGCAACCCAGCTGGGTGGGGATGACTTTGTAGGGAGCATGGCCAGGCACGGGGCACTGGAGGCTGAGGGCGAGGAGGGTGCTCATGAGGGTGCTCATGTGAGAGACCGTTCACGTGTGGGGACTGGTCAATTAAGAAGATATGCTAAGGAGAAGAGAGGCAGCTTTCTTGTTGGAGAAGGGGATTTCCAACATGGGGTTCCGGATAAGGGAAGACTGGAATGAATCCTATGATGTTAGATTGAAATTGGGCTATTTATAAAAACAAATAATTTTGTATGTATTAAATGATTGTATCCATATGAAACCTTTATGACATATACATAAGATATGCATGTACATGAGAGACATGGGCATATGTGTAGTTTAAGAAATAAACCCAGAGGTCAGCACATGCATCCTGTGTGTCTAACATAGAGATGCTCCCCAGCTCTGCCAGGTGAGCGGACCTGCCAGCAGGGACTTTCCCGAGGAGCATCCTGAGTGCCCAGGTTCGTGCATGTGGTTAGAGTAAACATCTACAGCCATGCAAGAAATCCCAGCCACGTGGCAACCACGTGGGGGGAAGCAGCTGGGCTCTCTTCTGTGAGATTGCTGCCACAGGTGTGTGACAGGAGGCCATCCCAAGGAAGCATAGCAAGTTTAAACTGAAGGACATTCTAGAAATACCTAGCTTGTGTCTTCAAAAAGGCCACGGTCATGAAAGTCAAGGGAAGACTGCAGGACTGCTTCAACCAGACTCGTGAAGGCTGTGACAGCTGAACCCAAAGTGTGATTTTGAACATATTTTGTTTATTTAAAAACTTATTGAGGACACTAGCAAAACTTGGAGCCAAAGAATTGAATGTTGGCAATGTATCTGTGTTAACTTCCTGGTTCCAAAGGGTGTGTCCTGGTTCTGTAGGAGACCACCCTTGTTCCACCTGGTACCATGAAAGCATCAGAGTGACTTGCTGTCAAATGGCTCAGGAGAAAGTTCTTTGTCTTGTAAGTGTTGGATTGTTTAAAAAAAAAAAAAAATTTAGCCGGGCATGGTGTAATCCCAGAGGCTTGGGAGGCTGAGGCAGGAGGATTGCAAGTTCAAGGCCAGCCTCAGGAATTTAGTGAGGCCCTAAGCACCTTTGGGTTCAATCCCTGGTATCAAAATTAAATGAGTAAGTAAGTAAATAATTAAAAATTCAAGCATATAAATGTGCTTTTACATGTAACACGTTTTTGGAATTTCACAACTCTTTTGTAAGGGTTTTCATGACTATTTCAGATGTCAGAGAAGCAGCTCCATGGAGCAGTTAAAGTGGCACATCCAAGTCAAACCAAGAGCTTCATCCTGAGTCTTGCCACTCCATGTCCTTTCGTCCAGCTTCGCATCTTTCTAACTCTGTACCCTTTAATCTCTCCCCAAGACAGCGCAGTGACTCTCAAACTCTCCTATGTTAATGAGTCACTGGGGGACCCTGCTTAAAATGCGTACTCGCGGTCCTGGCCCTCTGACCCTCTGGTTCTGTAGGTTTGGGGTAAGAACCAGAAAGCCTTCTTTTTTAACAAGCAATCCAAGTGATTCTGACATAGGTCATCCATGGGCCAGACTTTGAGCGATACTGAACTTGATTAGGGCCCTCAGTGGCGCCCTACATACATTTCAATTGAATGCCATGCTGAAGGTTGCACCAGGGAGCCACACGCAGCAGCTCAGGCAGAGGCGTGGGGCATCTCCCAGCTAACCGCAGTGCAGCGTCATTGAATTTTAAAACAACAAATTAACAGCCTCTGATGAAGTCACAGCACCCAGGCTTTCTGAAGCTTCAGGTGCACAAGTCTTGCTGACTGGACAAGGGAATTCTGCAGGAGACTTAGGAGGACTTAGGGGCTCAGAGTCAGGGCGATCACCTGAGAAAATCACTTTACAAATATTTCCACACCGTGAAAATCAGCTCTTGTTCTCCTGGTTTGGAAGAGAGCGAGGGCGACTGCTGCCACTGCAGACTAAGGTCCCCCGAGAGTCTCCCTGTGCCGTCTGAGGAACGGACTGAGGACACTCCCAGAAAGCTACGGGAATGTTTTCCTTTTAATGTTTTTGTCAAAGAAAACCCTATGGAGTGTTTTAAAAATATGCAGAGTGTCTGGGGGCGGGCCCAGCGTGCTGGGTTTTAAAGAAAGCGTAGCCTGGGTGGAATCAGGAAGTTAAACGTCAAGAGCAAAAGACCCAAGCCACCTTCTGGAGCAATCACTGGAGGGGCACGTTTTCCCGAGAGAGGAGGAGAGGAAAGCAGCTGGCCGTGGGATGGGAGGGAGAGCTCTGTTCTCTGTTCTCTGTATTTTGAGAACATGGGTGTTGTCTGGTTTAGTGACCGTGATCCCGGGCTGCATCTCACTGCGCTCTCTACTGGGACCTGGCTGTGACCCTGTGGTGTGGCTGAGCAGTTAGCGAGCTGTGTGGATGTGGAGAGCACGTCACTTGCCTGAGGGAAGGGGGACCTAGCCACCTGCTCGGGTGGCACAGCCTCAGGAGGAGGACGGGGTGCACAGCAAGGCTGACCCAGGCCCCTCTCCTGCTCATACATGCACATGCCCAGGACCCACGAAGACAGAAAATTACATTAAATACTGCTTCGTTCTCGTTCCCACAGCCCAGGATGGGACTTGAATGTGGTGGCTTACCACTGTGACGCCATGAGAACCTCCTTTATGTTTGTGATCATCTCTTCTTCCTGGACAGCTGAGAAACTCCGCTGGTCCCTAAGCAAATCGAGTGATCACTGATATTCAGTGGTTTAGAGCTCAGACTCCAGAGTTAGGGTCCCTGGGACAAACCCAGCAACGGGGGTGTGTTGAACTGGCCTCTGCCTGGGCGAGTCAGGCCCCTGGAGCCAGTCAGGCCCTGTGGCAGAGAGTGTCCACGTCCAGCAGCCCCAGGTGGCTGTGACGTTAGGGAGGCAGACTAATGAGGAATCCCAGTGCTGGAAGACTTCGCATCCCACTTAAGAGAACCTCCTTTCAGGAAGCTTCTGACTCTAATCAGTTTGCTAATTATAATTATTTTCATCAAAGCAGGTGCTCCAAAGCTTTCCACTTGACACTGCATGGTTGGCGGCTTGAGTCTTTGCCCGTGGCTGGAGCTTTTTAAGCTGGATCTCATGCTGAGTGTTGGGTTCAGAACTGGAGGCCCTTGGGCTGAGCCCCGCCTGCCCATGGGGCGCCCCTCCAGTGCTGGGCTGAAGCAGCCCCTCCCCGGAACATCCGTCTCCTCGTTGGTGAGGTGGGGGACACCTGCCTCCCCGGGGACTGCGGAGCATGTGGTGGGAACCTCGTTCTTTAACTGTCCTCAACCTAAACGCCATGAGGCCCATGTGGGAGAACCTGGGAGGCGTGGCGCTGTGCGTGCCCTTCTGTGTGCCTGTCCATCGCTAGGACACTGCAGCGGAAACGTGAGCGCTTGGTGTAAGAGGGACATGTGTGTCAGAGAGCATGATGCATCAGGGGGGACGCAGCCTGGAGGCAAGGTGGGTCACGGACAGAAACGGCCCAGTTGCTCAGGGAGCCTGGAGTTCAAGCACAGCCCTGTGTGCAGGAGGCACGGTCCCTGCCGGGGATCCAGCCGGCCTGCCGAGGAGGTGAGCTCCGGGGGCCAAGCCTTCTCCCCGTCATCATCGTCATTTCCACACTCGACTTTGACAAGTGAAGGGGCAGGTCTGGGAGGGGGAGGGGGCCACCCAGCTGGGCCCAGCTGGCTCCTCCCTGCCACACCCTCGGCCTGCCCCCGGTCTGTGTGTGGCCCCAGCCGTCCAGCTTCTGCATCTGCAGCCCAGGGCGGGGACCAGGAGCACAGCAGTGGGAGCCATGTGGACTTTGGTGCCCAGCACCCACGGGCCCTCAGCTCGGTACCTGGCATGTCGAGGTGCCTGATGGTTTGCCACGGACGCTGAAGGTGCCCTCTGTCCCTGGCAGACAGTTATTCAAAGTGCCACCGTCCCCACCTGCCGTGCCTCCTGGCCTGCCTGGGGAGGTTGGCAGTCCTCTGTGGCAGGACCAGAGGAAGGCCATGGGGACTGTCAGCGTTCCGCAGCTCTGGGGACAAGACTGGAGTCTCCTCTGTTTTGGAGGCTGTTTTCAGACTCATTCTCCAAGACCCCGGCCGAGGCCCTTAGCAAGACCCACAGGCTGGCACACGTTCACAAGAGAACCTGCTCACTGGTGGCCGCCCCTGCCCCTCCAGGTCCCCGGGCTCCTCGCCTCAGCCTCCAGCCAGGCTCACTGGCAAGCGGTAGGACTGCCCGCGTTGTCCCATAGGAAAGCAGAGGGTGGCGATGTCACCTTGCTTCCTGCCATTCCACCCCCACATGCTCCAGCCATCTCTTCCTGGTGCCCCAGCATTCTGAGGACGTCACATGCTGGGGTTCATCCTGCGGTGTCTGTGTGCAGTCTAGGACTGTCCCCTCCTCCACCCTCCCTCCAGTCTTCTTCCTTCTCCCCACCCTCTCCTGTGGGCCCCTCTCCCTGCCCGGCCCCTCTCCCTCCCATCCCCCTCCTCTCTCCTTCCTGTTCTGGGACTAAGCCAGTCCCAGCTTCTTCCCCTGCTGTGTGCCTTCTCCAGGGACTCCCCTGGACCCTCTCAGTGGGCTCCCTTCTCTTCCCTTGCTGATGTGGGCAGGGAGGGGGAACTCAGCTCCGTCCTAGTCCCTGGAAATGCACCATGAATGCGGGAGCTGCCTTCCTTCCCCGTGAGCCAGAGCACCCGGTCCCTCCGCATCTGGCATCCTGTCACCTCCAGGTGCTCAATGGCTGCTGGTATATGTGCTGACCGCAAGGTGCCTTCTCCATCTTCACCACTACTCAGCCCTGCAAGGACCAATGGGAAGGAAGACACCCGCTTGTCTTTCTCTGTTACGCCGTCATCCGTGTGAATGGCAACTTGATGGTATCAGATGGGTATTTTATTTCCAACAATGTTGTGCTAATTGAACATCCTAAATGCTGGTGGCAAAGGAAGGTATTGTGCATAGAATTATAATACCTTTAAAGATCTTATTACAATGCTTTATAATAACTTTAAAAATCTTATTACAATGCTTTATTCTGTTTGAACTTTTCACTTGTAATATTGCATCTGGTCTTCACAAAAGCTCTGCAGGTTAGATAAGAAGGCATGGTATTCTTCTTTAGGTGCAGGGATATTAACTAGTCCAAATTCAATTTATTCAGTGACTAAGATCACACTACTTGCATTTTCAGTATTTTGGCCTCAAACATTCCGCTAACATGAGCACTGGTCCAAACCCACTGCCTTAAACGTAGGAGAGAAACTCATGGAAGTCAGCCTCTCCTTTGCTCCTGCTCGCTCATTCTTGCAGTGTCTCTGTCCAGGGAGAAGCTGAACAGGGGAGGAGGGAGGCAGCCACGGGAACATTGCAGCTCCTTTGGGCTAGGCGCATGGAAAGCAGAGGGATGCTCGGGGCTGCCCTGAAGGGATTTTTGTTTCAGAGAGTGTTGGCTGAATGTAACCTTAAAAAACTTGGGGAGCAATTCATGTAACACAGAATTAACCACCCTAAGGATGCACGTCTCTGGCATTTAGGACACTCACAGTGTTGTATACCTACCACCTCTGTGGTTTCAAAACATTCACATCATCCAAAAGAAAACCCTGAGGTTTTCTACCAAGCCCTGAGCCCCCCACTGTGCCAGCCTTTGGCAAATACTGATCGAGTTTCTGACTCTGTGATTTACCCAGTGTAGATATTTCGTAGAATAGTCATATGACATATGGTCTTTCATTGTAACATGCACCAGAATGCCACTCTTGTTCAGGGCTGCATAGCACTCCACGATATGGATATACCATAATTTGTTCAACCGTTCATGTGTGGATGGACGTGTGGGGTGTCTCCACCTTTCTGCTGGAGTGGAGAGAGCTGCTCTGATCATGCGTGGGTGCATAGTTGTGTAGAGTCGCTCCCAAGAAACTGCCAAGCCATTCTCCAAGCTGTCTCACCATTCACAGTCCCTGTCAGCCTGTGTGAGGCTCCAGTTTCTCCACATCCTGGCCAACACTGCTATTTTCCAATTTTAAAAAAATCATGCCATCCTAGTGGATATGAAATGGTACCTCAGTGTGATTTTGATTTACATCCCGAACGACTCGAGACGTCAAGTTCTTTGTGTGTTTTGTATATCTTCTGAATAGAAACAACTTTCGACAGAAGTGTGTTGCCATCTGAGCATTTTGGAAATGTTCTCGGAGTTTAAGAAACTCGGCAAAGCCCCCATAACGTGCTTTCCCCCTGCAGCCTGTAAGTGGGTGCAGGGAGGGGGGAAGGGGCATCAGGGACAGGAGGCCGAGTCCTGCGTCTCCACCGCTGCCCTCTCGCCTCCCACCATGCTGCTTGGACCTTTGTGCTGCAGTGGGAGGAAACCTTGGCCTTCCTGAGGCTCACGCGTGCTTTTCTCCAGCTGTGAACATCTTCTACCCTTCCACACAGGCGTGTGCCCAGATTAGAACTGGCCCAGGAGCTGGGTCCCTCGGGCCGCCGGAGATATTGCTCCAGGAAGAGAACTTCCGGGTGCAGGGGGCAGCATCAGGCCCTGTCCTCTTTCATCTCCGCGTGGGACACTTGGGTGCTCGTTAGACCTTCCCAAGCCCTGGGCTAACAATGTCAGACCAGCCACACGTTCGCTGGGTTCTCCGCCTAGGGAGGTGGCCACAAAATCAGAAGTCAGCTGGTGCCTTCTTGTGGTTGTTTAGACCACGGCTGGCCCTGTGGTGATCCCCTAGCCCTTCAGGCCTCTGTGGTGTGGCCCTGCCCTCCTCTCCTCTCCTCTCAACAGCTCCTGCCGCTTTCCACGACGCCCCCCAGGGAGCTCTGCCCCAGCCTGGCTACCGAGCCGTGCACTCCGGGCGTGGACTGCCCTTTGCTCTGACCTGCGCCTGGCTCCAAGCCTGAGCCCACCTCATTGAGGCCCTGCTGACCCGCTCGGCCAGTCACCTGCCTTCCTGCACTCAGGGATAGGTCCTGTGTTCCTGTCACAGCACTTACTACCCTCGGGAGCTGCGCTGCTTATGATGGTCACCACATCTCCTGGTGACGCAGAGCTCCTGAAGGCACAGGCTTCCTACTCACACGGGTGCTCTTGGGGTCCAGAGTGGAGCTTGTCCACCGGAGGCCATCAGGGAGGGTGTGCGCCAAGAAGGCATGGATCCCACAACGTGGGCTCAGTGCCCACTGGACACATGGCAGTGTAACCACAGAGAACAGGCAGGGGCTGCCCTCATGGGAGAGCTCCGTCCACCTGTCAGTCTCTGAGGTGCCTTCCTGACACCTGGAGACCTTCCTCCATGGTCTCCATGTGCTGGGCAGGCTGGACCTCTGCTGAGACTGGGGACCCTGGTGGGGACTGGGGCTGGGAGCCTTTCCATCCCGGACTCTGTGCTGTGTGTCCCTTTCTCTGGGCTCCTAGCCTGCCTGTCACTGGCTTGCCCGCGTGTGTGTGAGCAGCCATGTTCTGCTCACGGGACCAGCCATTGTTACCTTTTATGGCTTAATATTCGAGGCTTCTTACTGGCGATTGTTTTCCAGTGTAGCCGGCAACTGGGCTCCAGCGGGCTCGGCTGCTTGTGGCTCCCAGAATTCTGTGGCTGCACCCGTGAGTGCAGGGAGGACTGGCACCGTGCCGGCTGCAGGGCCAGGGCTCTTAGTTCTGCAGTTTGGAGACATCAGCCCCTGAGACACTGAGCTCCCCTGCAGCAGCCTATGGGACAGACTTTGGATCTTAGCTAACGGCTGGCGGAAACCTCACAGCCGCACCCGAAGGTGTATGTAATATATGGCAGTCGATGGATTCAACTAGTTCACAAGCCTTTTATTTTGATCCTCATGATACCAAACGCCCACTTCAGCAAATATTTGCTTTTCACGTATTTGTTCTAGTGTCCCTAAGGGAACCGGCCCGTGCATGTGAATCCGGGAGCAGGGAGGGCGGGCGTCCTAGCAGAGCCCCTGGCCGTGTGAACTTGTGAACGTCACTGTGCTTCAGTCTCAGCAGCGTATCTGTCAAAGATGCCAGTTGTGTCTCATCGTCCTGCGAGGCTGGCGAGGTTCCTGTGGATACTATCCGGGGAGGCTGAGCACCGGTCCTAGGCCACAGAGCTGGTCGGTAGCGGAGTCGGCTCCTAGTGGGGCCTGTGCCACATGAGCTCATTCTTGCTCACTGAGCTCACCTCAGTGCTCAGGGAGGACGTCACTGAGTCACCGAGTGCTGAGGAGAAAGAGCAAGGGACGGGTTGGGCAGGGAGGAGAACCCAGGCCCCCGCTGCGTCAGGGGCCCTGCTTCTCAGGGAGCTGCCAGGACACACATGCTCACTGAGCTGGGGACTCTGCACGGCCACTGGGATGCCCAGGGCAGTGGGCACAGACGATCTGAGGGGTCAAGGCCTCGTGGAAGTTCGTCTCCCTGCATTCAGGTTGTCCTCTGTCCCTGCAGCTGCCACTTGAAAGGCCACATCCTCTCACGACATGCTTTACTGGCACCATGGGGGCGCACGATGGACTCTGTGTGTCCAGCTGGTGGCTGGGCAGGGGCACTGGGTCCCTCTAAGGAGGGGGTGTACAGGAAGGAGGTGCGCGTGGAGACCCTCACAGCCATCAGGTCAAGGACTTGGCCAGCACAGCAGCGCAGGGATCTGGACGGAGAGGCTGAGGGGATGTAAGCTGCTGTGAAAGGCTGAGCTTTCAGGCCGCCCGAGGGGCAGCGCTGCATTTCTCAGGGTCAAATCCATCCTGTCTGAAGCTGCCTGCTGAGGTTTAGCCCAGTCAGTAGAGACCCTGCTCTGCTGCCTCCTGGTGAGCTCTGGTTTTCTCCTCTCAAAAGCCTGGTGCTTGCTTTTTCCCACTTGACTTCAGGTGGAAAAATGTCTTCGGGTGCTTTTAAACTACAGAGCAGGAGCCGCTAAGGTCAAATCGGGTCAGTGCTGGGCCTTTTGCATGAGCAGAGTCATACGACACATGAGGACTTCAGCCAAAGACACCCCTTGTTAAACAGCTTTCTTGCCTCTGACCACCTGATGCATCTCAGTGCATTGGTCAGGGCAGAGGTCATCCAGAGCAGGTCAGGTCAGTACATGACTTTAAAGGGGTGACATCTGATGCTTGGAGACTGTGTAGAGCCTGGACGACAGGTGGCCCTTGTGTCTGTGGAACGGACCCTGAGGGGGCAACTGAGGGCTCTCGGTGAATGTCGGCTCCAGCAGCCTCTGGGCTCCCTCAGGGGTGTTTCTGGAAGGAGAGGATGGGCTGGCAGGAAGAGGGGGCAGGTGGTTCTCTGACAGCCGGGCTTGGTGCCTGGTGACGGGGAGGCTCTTCAGGAGGACTGAGGCATATAATCGACTGTCTTCCATGTCTGGGTTTGTGGTCTCTAGTTAGTGGCACTGGGATTTCTGTGGTCCATGTCTTATTTCCAGACAGATGAGACAGATTTTGTGGTGGGAAGAGTTTGACATCGGGTGCCAGAAGACGCTTGCTTGCATCTGGCTGCAGTCTAGCCCTGCTTGCCTCCCAGCCCCTCCCCGTCCCCCTCACATCATCAAGCTGTAAGCAATGAGTGTGGGGGAGGCTTTGTTGAGATATGATCGTAGCTCTTGTTGTGGACACTCTCCTGTTGACAACAGAGAGGTCACCTTTTCCTGCCTGCGCCCCCTCGAATCAGCCCTGGTGCGTGAGCAGGAGCCGAATGCATGCCTGTTGGTGGGTGGAACAGGATGCCTTCCCTCTTATTCCTGGCTTCTTTTTGTCACTGTGAAGCACCAGAGGGCCCTTGGGTCTCTGAACGTGGCTCTCGTAGGTCCTTGTCCTTTGCGTCTGTGCAGGGGACGTCTCTCTAAGGCTGCGTTCGCTCTCAGCTCTGGGAGTGTCTAAGCAGGGTGAGTTACCTGACCTGTGTGATTCATGTAGAAAAGCTCACTCCAGGTTTGATGCGATAGCGACATGATGACTCAGTGGTCCCCAAAGGTATAGAGCTATGACTTTACGAGAGCTGTAAGCTTGATGGGTAGGTCAGTAACTCCACCTAGGAATCTTGGTCCACAGTCCCTTTGCTTCTCCATTTCAGTGGTGAAATCCACACCCTCCAGTTGCTGCAGAACACCGTACAGGAGGACAGTGGTGGCCTCGGTGCTGGCTCATAGCCCCAGCAGAAACACGGTTCCCAGCTTTGTGCCTCAGCCTTTCTGCACAACCTCTCTGTAAATGACAGGAAGGAAAGCAGAGAACAGTGGTGCAGCACAGGACCCTGCTGAGGCTGAGGGGCACACGCCCGGCCAGCTGCAGACAGGAGCCTTCCAGGGGGAAAGTGGGAGAGCAGAGGAAGTGCTCCCGACCCATGTGGAGCTCACAGCTGCCTCCAAAAGCCACTGGAGATTCCATTTCCTTTTTTATTTAAAGCAAGAAAACTGTAGGCTGGGACACACAGCTGCTTAAAGAGCTGCTCACAGCGGCAAAGTAGGAAAGGTCCTGTTTCCTCACTGCCAGTGCCCATGTGATGTGCAAGTGTCTTCTCACTTTGGTTAACAGTGCTGTCGTGCAGTGGGAACCTACCAGGGAGGAAAACTGTTCTCAAAACACACACACACACACACACACACACACACGTGAGCGTGTGCGCACACACATGGTCACTATGCAAAGAGACGGATATGTTAATTTGCCTGACCATAGTAGTAAGTTCACTATGTGTATGTATATAAAAACATCACACTGTATACCATATATATAAATTCAATAAAAATATACAAATTCAAAACATTAAAACACTAGAAAGAAAAATAGCACATGATATGGTTGTACATAATTTATTGAACTATCTCCACAAATCCTTATTTAGATTATTTCCAAACTTGGCATAACTAAAAAACATAGTAATTAATATATGTCTCCACACAACTATGAATGTATTTACAGAATAAATTTATAGAAATGGAATTTCCAGATAGAAGAAATTTGCATTTGTTAGTTTGATAGATCCTACAACATTTCTTTTCATGAAGACTATACCAATTTACTCTCTTATCTAAAGTGGTCATATTTATTTATCCATACTCTTGTAAACACTATTATCTTAAACTTTTTTTTTGCATAAAAAGATTTGCTATTGAAAAGGCATTAAGTTTGACATGCTACTTAGAGCATGATACATGCAGGTATCATTAGCATACAGGTGACAGTTAAAGCCACAGGACTTGACAGGATGAGGTCCCCAGGGCTTGAGTGTGGTTAAGGCTTCTCTCCTAGATTGCAGTGAACCAGTCCTTGGTCCCACTCTGGGCTTCATTCTGTTTCAGTAGTATAGTATTTATCCTTATGCCAAAACTCCTTGCTTTATTTACTATAACTTTAACCTAAGTCTTGGTTTCTCTGGGGTTTGGCCACCTATGATGTTTGTAGGCTGATAGGAAAAATCCAATCAGAGGAAAGAATTTGGTAATAAAGGAGAAAGGAGGATTGTTGTAGGATTAAAGCCCACATGTAGATGAGAGGATGAGATCCATTTACCAGTGCAAGGATTGATCCTGGATGGGGGCAGTGTTCATGCCCTGTAACAGATGAGAAAGAGAAATGTTTGGGTATAGATTTCTGTTATATCCTATTTGTCTATTTGGATAGAAATTACACTGAATTTATAAATTTATTGAAAAGAAATTGATGTAACTGCTTCTCTGTGAATAAGGTATACCTCTAATCTTTTTCCTTGTCTTATTGCAATGGCTAACACTGTGAATTTCTTTTACCAGATGTTACTGAGCATATATGGTGGGGATATACTCAGTAAGTATCCTGTTTGTGGATTTAAGGTTAAGGAAATTTCTTCTATTCTTGCCGAGAATTTTTTTTTTTAATTCATGAGTTAATGTTTGTTTCTCTGCATTAAAGGAAAGTCCTTTCCATTTAGCATATAGTCTCATACACTAGAAAGCACAAATAAAAATTGATTCAGTAATTCTAAAAGTAAAGTAGGGAAGTGTTTTTTCTATCCATTTAATATTTAAAAATCCTTAAGTTATTCATAAATTTATGCTTTTGATTAAAGGAAAATTATAACTGTAGAGGCATAGGAATATATACAACAAAGAGTAAAATGCCCTTTAAATATGACCCATACTTACATATTCCACTGATAACAAATGTTCAATGTGCATCCCTTTAGACCTTTAAAAAATATTATTTATTTGAACATTTCCTTTTTGATTGATTTTCAGTTTTTTCAAATTCTCCAGCAATTTTACTACTAGGTATATATCCAAAGGAAATGAAATCAATATGTCAAAGAGATACCTACTGGTTTTTGGATGGAGATGTACATATACTAGCACATGAAGAAAGTATTCATTGATTCCTATTGTATGAAATGTATTTACCAAGAATGAAAGTTGGTTTTGCTTTTGTGTTTGATCTTTTCTATATTAAAAATTATCTTATGATATATTTCATCTTAAATCTTATACCAAGATGAGTTGTACTTAGAGATTCTTAGTGTAGGACTATCCTGCATTATTACTATAATATATCCTATTTGCTCATGATTCATTAATTTTAGAAATGTTAATGACTTTTAGCCATTTTAAAATTTAAGATTTTTACACTGATGATCATTATGTAAGATTTGTCTGAAGAATTTTGTTTTGACTCAGTCTTTATTAGAACTGAATATCAAAGGTTCATTGAGAAATTTGTGCATTTTATTTTTTTTCTTTTACAAAACAATTTAGTAAGCATTAGGATAATGTAGTTTTGTTAGCACACTTCTTGTGATGTGTTGTGGGCCTGGTGTTTTTGAGTATGTAGCTTTAAAATAATTTTTTCTATTTCCTTTTAGGAAATTGGCATTGATTTTCTATTGTACTAGAGTGAGTTTGGAAATTAAAATGGCTAATATAAGTTTTGGTAATTTTTTTTACTGATAGTGGATATGATGGGAAATTGATACCTCTATGATGAGGTGCCATGAGGCATCTTTTCCTCCATAGGAAAGCAGAGATGTTCACCACTAGCTTATGGTTTGCAACTGGGCATTTGTGAAGATAGACCAATGCCCAGCCACAGGGCTTCCATATGAGCAAATGTGTCTGAGGTTGCGCATGCACAGTAGAATGTGCTGTGGGTGGAATGGTGTATAAGATGTGGTTTGTCAGGTCCAGAAGATGCAGACAGTGGCTTGAGCAGTGGCCCAGACTCCTTCAACACCAGCTCCTGTTCAGTGTTCTTTCCCTCATTCTTGGCTTGTTGGTTGAAGAAGGTAAAGCTCCAGCCTGAGGTAGCCAAGAGTCTGGGGCTCTCCAAAAGTGAACAGCTGTAGAACTGCAGTCTCCCTTGGAAGGACCTGGAGGACAGCAGTGAAGGCAAATCCTCCTGCTTATAGGGAGAAATTTGAATGGTCATTTTGTAGATCACTATGTCTGGATTGAGGTATGGCCAGAAGGACCGATCTATAGTGACTTATGGTTGCCTAAAACTGGTTAGACTGGGTGATCTGGGACTTGGAACTCACAGGATTGGAAGACTGGTGATAAGGAGGTCTAAGGAGGTCTGTGGATGGACCTCTAAGAATAGGTGTGTTTGTCCCCTGTGTCATGCTAACCAAATGACAAAGGCTACAGGTGGAATAATGACACAGTCTTTGGTTAGGTTCTTTATGCCCTGACCTGGTTCTTGCTCAATGCAACATGAAAAAACTAGGCATGCTATGTGGAATGGGCACTCGGCATGGACTCAACCACATTGACTGTTAATCTATGAACCTCATGACTATAGAGTGTCTAGAGCAGCGAGTTTCAGTAAATTCACAAGGCTCTGTATCTACCACCACTATTTAATTCATGGTCACTTCAGCACCCCCTAGAGATCTGAACCTGTTAGCAGTCAAACCTCACTCCCTTCTCTCACCATCTACTGGCAGCCACCAACCTAGCTTCCATCTCTACAAGTTGCCTGTGTTTGTTTGGTGCATTTCCTACAACTGGGATCATATCCTATGTGGCTTTTCATGCCTGACTTTCTTCACTAGTAATGATTTTAACATTCATTTATTTTGAGCTACTTTAGTCCCCAATCTTTTGTATGGTTTATGGTTGTTCTAGTGTGGAAAATGTCCCATGTGCACTTTTGAAGAATATGCATTCTGTTGCTGGGTGAAATGTTCTGAGGTGTTTTTTAGCACGAGTTACCTGACTGTTTTTTTCAAGTGTTTCTTTTCCTTGCTGATCTTTTCCTAGTTTTTCTATCCATTACTATAAGTGGAGTATAGATATCTGCAATTGCTATTGTTGAAATGTCCATTTCTCCTTCAATTCTGTCAATTTTTGCTTTATGAACATTGGGGATTTTTTTAGGTGCCTATATATTTTAAATTTTTATATATGTTGGTTGAATTGACTATACTTATTATATCATGATTTGTCTCTAGAGACAGTTTTTGTCTTTTGTGTCTTTTTTCCTGACATTATTATAGCCATTTCAGTTGTCTTTTGCTTACTGTTCACATGGTATAGATCTCTCCATCTTCAACTTATCTTTGTGTTTCTTGTAAATAGCATGCAGTGACATGTTTTGTTCATAGTTCTGTCAATCTAATCTGTCTTTTGAGGTTCTAATCCACTTATATTTAGTGTAATTGCTGACAAAGTCAGATTTGCATCTGCCATTTTGATCTGTTTTCTAAATGTCGCATGTCTCTTTTGGTGCTCAATTCCTCTATTATTGCCGTCTTTGGTGTTGAATAGTCATAGTGTAGAATTTTAGTTGTTACCATTTCCTTTGTTGTTATTTTGAGGCACTTTCTTAGTGATTACCCTGGGGATTACCATTAATCTTTTAATTTAGAACAATCTAGTTCAGATTAATTCCACTTAACTCAATAGTACATGACATTTTTTCCCTTCCCCCTTTTATGTTGTTATTTTCTCAAATTACATTTTTATATATTGTGTGCCTATCAAATCATATTTATAATGGTCCTATTATACAGCTAGAAAAAGAACTGCAAAGGAAAAATACCTTAGTGCCCTCTTTCATATTCACATAGTCATCTTTACTGGTGTGTGTTGTTCTTTTACACGGACTCAGGTAACTGATAGTGTCATTTTTATCCCAAAGGACCTCACTTGAGTGTTTCTTGTAGGGCACGTTTGATAGCAACAAACTATTCTGGTTTCTATTCTTCTGGAAATGTCTTAATTTCTCCTCTATTTTAAAGGCATCCTTATTGAGCTATAATTCACCCATGTTAATGTCTATAATTCAATGCTTTTTAGGATATTCACAAGATGCGCACTCATCCCCTCTCTCACTCATCACTTCAGAAAGGAGACCATGCCCGTTAGCTGTCAGGCCCCTAGATGCCCATCAAGTCTGGAAACTCTGGTCTGCGTTCTGCTGCATGATTGCACTTAGACTAGAAGGGCTTGTGTAAAACCTAATCATCTTTTCTACATTCCCTCAATCTCTGCTAAGAGACATGCACTGCAGTTATTCCAGTGAGAGAGGCGACGTCAGTGCCAGGTGGCTTCTCACTCCATGCTCTTCCAGGAAAGCAGTTAGAAGAGCATTTGGCCACAAGACCTGTGGCGAGTGTGTGGGCGTGGCTGTGGGCTGCCAGGGTATGTCCCTGGGGGGCCGAGGCATCCTGGGTAGGACGGGTCTCCTGGGTGGTCTGTCCTGTGTATTCAGCTAGATTGATATCTCTGGATCCTTTCTGAAATATCAAGGCTCCCCCAAACTCTTTTGTTTTCAGACGCCCCCGGGGTTGGTGGCCTCCTCCCCCGACTTCCCCATCGACCCTAGAAGACACCCGGGGCTCCAGAGCGCGGCTGTTTCTCAGGATCAGCACTCCACAGCTTTTGTGGGGTGTGTGGGACTCCCTCTCCACATGTCCTTTTTATTTCTCAACTTTTCCTGTTCACTGAGTTTGCGCTGGGATCATAAGGGACCTGGCAGCCTTGACTTTGTCCCCACAGTCAGACAAGTGGTTGGATCTTGGACTTCAAATCTCAAGACACCCACCTTTCTGTGATTCATTGGTGGTCCCCTCCCCAAATGCCCGTGCCATATGTGTGCCTTTGATTGTGATGACTCTGAAGAGTCGGAAGTCCAGAGGGTAAGTATTTGTCATTTAGAGTGGTGACATCAACCCAAGAACTTTTGCCTTGGGGGATTTCTAAATATTGAAGTCTGAAGCGTTTCGTTGGATCAAAGTCAGCCCTGCAACAAGGCTTGGTATCTGCAGACTTGGCCCTCCGGTCTGCGAGGCCACGCAGCCCCACAGGACTGGGCATCTCTGTGACCCCCTTGTGTAAGGCCTCCAAGGCGCTCACACACTCACTCTCACTCTGGAGTTGATCTGGCAGCCCGTCACTGTCACCTCCCTTGGACAGAACCACTTGGAGATGAAGGAACTTACAGAAGGTTACATTCCCATTACTGCCGGAGTTCAACACTGGCCCCTACCTCGTCCTCCAGCACCTAAATAATGCTTGGAGAATTGGAGAAAGTTTGTTTTTGCTTGTGGAATAGCCAGCACATGGTTGGGCCCGTTGCAGTAGTACACTAGGGACATCATATAACACCCAGTTCACAGATACTCAGTCGCTCCCCAGGGGAAGCTCACAGCAAAAGCCACACTTCTGCTCTGAATCTCACAACAGTGAGTGAGGATCCACTGGTTTTAGTTCTGGCCTCCTGAGCCTTCGTTTGCATGATGCTTCTTGCCTAGGGGCACTTGCTTCTTTCTTATTCAGAACATTTCCTCTTGAGTTTCAAGGTCTGATATGGATTCTGCCTCTTCCAAGGGCCCCTGTGTGGTTAGGGCACCTCTGCTGAGCTGCTCTCAGGACTGCACTGACTGTGCTCTGTCTGCTGGAGCATGGCACCACACAGCACGGCTCTGGGCAGCTGGAGGCAGGGTGGCCGGGGTCCTTCAGGACTTCAGCAAAGGCTACGTGCAGGAGGTGCTCAGGCGTGCACTGGGGGATCCAGAAAGGGCTTTGCTTTCTCATGCCAGAATTCAAGCTTGCTTACTCTCTTTTAAAACCAATCCCCCAGTGCGTGAGTCTTTCGATACTTTCTTGTTAACTGGGCAGAGCTGGCGTAGCAACTATGAGAAGCCGCTGGCAGGCTTGAAGCAGGAGAGCATTTTTGCCGTTCGCTGTCGCAGATGTATTTGCCTGCCCCCTTTATCTACGGTCTGCATTTTAATTTGTTTTTAATTGCCTACTTAACACACCTAGCAATTAAGGTGAAATGGCTCTTTGACAAATGTGAGCGTTTTTAAATTAGTGCTAATTGCTTTTGTTAATTAAAAGCAATGCTTTATTTTGTGTTATTGGTATTCTCTTATATAAAGCTGGATTAATGACTTCCAATCAATCCTGCTACAGAGACGTTCCTCCGTAATTGTGGGGGCTTTAGGGCTTCTGCAGAGCAGCAACTCTGGCTGAGCCAGAGAGGAGGCGGGTGGACAGCTTGAGAAGCCGACTCCATGGCCGCCTCAGCCCACTCCTGTTCGAGTTCTCCAAAAGGGCCTGCTCAGGCCAAGGTCTGGGCTGCCCATCAGTCAGGATCCTGAAAGGAAAGAGGTGACGTGCTTAGATTAGGATGATTTGAAAACGCTTTAATAAAGAGATTTTTATAAGGTTCTGTGTTGGAAAAAGAGACCATGGTGGAAAGGGCTGTTACCTTAAGTTAGAGGGACAGTGAGGGGCAGACGGCTGGAACCAGAAACCAGAGACACTAGCTCCTTAAGAGAGTTGCTTTCAACAAGTGGTCACTGGGCAGAGACGGGTATGTCTACACAGAGTACAGGAAACCCCAGATCTCTAGGCAGATGGGTTGAACTGTGAATTCAAGGACTAAGATGCCTTTGGGAAGGACCCAGATGCATCCTTGGGTACACCGGCCATTGTGTGGCAGGGCCTTTGCCAGGGATCCCAGTCTCCCATTGCAGGACGGGCTGTTTGAGAACTGGGCCAGGAGCCGGTGTGACAGGAGAGCTTCTCTCTGCTCCCTGATGGACATCTTGGCCTCTTGGTTCTGGAGAGTAGGGAGCGCTGTGTTCTAGAGCTCATCTGTGTTTCTGCTGGGGATACTCCTGTCCATTGACTGTCCCCGTGGCTCCCTCAGTCCAGGCCCCTGCCTGCCATCTGGCCTTGCTGCTCATGAGGATACCTGCCCCCTTGCCACTCTACAATGCCCATCACGCCGTCTGTCACTAATGGGGAGCTGGGCTTTGGAAGGGCATCTGTGATAGTCAGCTCTGGATGGGGAGGACAGCCACCCTGTGGCTGCTGGGCAATGCTGGTGCCTTCACCCCAGGTCTTTGTAATGGCTTGATTGACAGTGGATGTGTCTCAGTGCTCCGTGGGCACAGGCGCCTGGTGGGGTCTTGCCCCCGTGGCAGATCCACGCTTTCTGATCCATCCTCCACCATGTGGCCCTGACCTGGCAGTTGTGCTTCCCTGGGAGACTGGGAAGGCGTGGCCCACTGAGAGCTGGCCCCGTGTTAGTGCCGTCTTCCAGGGCCTCGCCAGGGCGCTGGACTGTCTATCGTGGGGAAGGGTCTCCCCGTCAGTGAACTCTGGCTGCTCCCTGGGTCCGCCTCTCAGGGCACAGCCCTGCCTGGGAGGTCCTGGATGCCATGGCTGATACTCAAGGCAGCTGTAAGTGTGGGATGCCCTTTTGTGTTATCCTGCAAGGGTGGAGGCAGCCTCTCTTCCCTTTCATCAACCAGTGTTGGACACAGCCTGCTGCCACCCCAGGAGGAGACTAGACATCAGCTGGGCGACTGTCTTTAGCCAAAGGGAGGGCCTGATAGGGTCCCAGCTGGGCTTCCCACTTCCCATACAGGGGCGAGAGCACCTGGCCAGGGAGGAGGGACCTGGGTGGTGCCAGATGGCGCCTGGCTTGTCTCTGCAGGTGACACAGTGAGATGGACAGGAATGCCTTTCAGCCCTCATCTTGACAGTGAGGAGGACATTCTGCCCACATCACCTGTCACTTGTGCATTTTATACAGGACACGCCATTGTGCAAACGTGTCTGCCAGGCAGGTGGCTCCGGGCCGTGCTCCCGTTCACTGCTGCTGAGTCACGGGGACGTTCAGGTCCACAGCTCCTTGAATACTAGTTTGCATCCTGCTGGGACCACCGGAGATGCTGGTGAAGACCCCTGTGCGGGCAGGAGGCTCTAGGTGCTTCCCCGCTCTCGGGTTCTGCCAGACCAGTCCATGTGGGTCTAACCCTTCCCGCCTCACCTGCTGCCCTCCAAGGACAGTGCCCCCTTGTCTCCTCAACCATGGGGTGGTGGCATCTGCTGCTGCTGCTGAACTTTGGATTGATTTCCTGTGTAAGTACCTGGGAGATGAAATTGCTGAAACCAATGTCTTCCATTTAAGTATCTAGAAGGTTTAACCAAACCTCAAATTTTGAATATTGAGATTGCTTCTCACTAGCAGCATTGAGCGTCCATCCCAGTTACTAAAGCCTTGTGTGGGGCACGGCTGCTCTGGTGCACTTTTAGCTTTGTTGTATCTTACGATGTTTTGACACCTTAAAATCCTGCAGACCACGGGAAAGCCTGCCCTTCCAGGACTGGTCAACTGTATAGATAACAAGGGGCCAGCCCAGGAGCAGGACTTTTCTGTTACCATAGTTTGGATGTGCAATGTCCCCTAAAGGTGTAGTTCTGGGGGGGCTGTCGGCAGGTACTGTGGACCTTTGGGGGTAGGGTCTCGAGGGAGATCACAGGGTCATTGGGTTGTGCCCTTGACAGGTCCATGGGGCCTAGTCCCCCTCCTTGCTCTCTTGCTTCCTGGCCTGAGGTGAGCTTTTTCTCCCCACACACTCTGCCATGAGGAGCTGTCTTGCCACAGACCCAAAATAAGGGGCTGGTCAGTCCTGGACTGGACCTCCAGTAAGTCTTGTCTTTGCAAACAAATGAGCCAACTCAGTTGTTCATCACGACGACAGGCAGTGTGACATACCTGTGCTCCAGCCAGCACTTTGCACAGCATTCCCTGTGCATATCCTGTCCCAAACCATACCCTGGCCAGTCCCAGGTGACCACCCTGTTGTCCAAAGACCACCACATGCTGCAGACTCCCCGGTGCCCCGCGGCCTGCCCACCTGGCTTGCCTTCCCACTGGGAAGTCCAACACAGGCTCTGGCCCAAACTTTCCTCTTAAATCTGCTCCTATTTCTGCCTCGTGACCTAAAGTTGGGACTCTCCATGTGGCCCTGTGTGGGGTGGCAAGCTCAATGCTTTCAGGAAACATGAGCTGTAGAAATCCTGCCGTGGCGTCAGCTCCTCCGTGGGGTCACTCAGTGACTTCTTGAGTTCAAATCCACCAGTGCGGGTTTCAGAGCACCCGGAACCTCTGTCCTAGGGGCACAGGGCGGCTGCCTGGGTGCGGTCATGCTCACGGTCAACCCAGGGCCGGGATTTGGGCTGCTCCCTGCCCTCAGAGCAATTCCCACACGTCATTTATCTCCTACAAGTTTGGAGCAGCCCCTCAAAGGGGGTTCTAGGTCTAGCAAATAAAAATGCAGGCTTCCCAGTTAAACGGGAATTTCAGACAAAAACCAAACATAAGTTTTGTATAACTCTGTCCTACACTGCACTATGGATATGCCGGAGCTGAGACACTCATTGTCTCTCCAGAATTCAGATTTAACTGGGAACTCTGCATTTTGTTTGGCAACCCCACACCCAGAGAATTTTTGTTGTTTTCACAATGTCCTGAACACCACGGGGCTCTGTGCTGTCTGCATTTGCTGCCTTGAGAATCTATAAAGAAAGTCATTGTCTGTTTTATTGTTTGCAGTACTAGGGATTGAACCCAGTGACACCCTACCCCTAGGCTGCATCCCCAGCCCTTTTTGAATTTTGAGACAGGGTCTGGCTAAGTTGCCCTCGCTGGACTCCTATTTGCAATTCTCCTGCCTCAGCCTCCCAAGTAGCTGGGATTACAGGCGTGCACCACCACGTCCAATGTATGACCATTTTCTTAGAGTAATTTGCCAATTTATCTTGACTTTTCTTTCCTCCCTCTGCCTCTTATTTCCTTTTGCCTCTGGATTTCCCTTTGCCCTCTCCTTGCTTCTCTGGGGGCTCAAGGGCAGCCTTCACAGCACCCTAAGACATGTAGACGATGACTCTGGAATGAATACACCAGGAGACACATTCTAAAGGTCATCTTTTTTATTTTTTATTTTTTGGCACTGAGGATTGAACTCAGGGGCACTCAACCACTGAGCCACATCCCCGGACCCATTTTGTGTTTTCTGCAGAGAGAGGGTCTCACTGAGTTGCTTAGCTCCTCACCGTTGCTGAGGCTGGCTTTGAATTCACGATTGTCCTGTCTCAGCCTCCCAGAGTGCTGGGATTACAGGTGTGCACCACCATGCCTGGCTTAAAGGTAATCTTTTCTGAAATACTTTTTATTGAACTATAATCCATGTACCACAAGCCCATTCATTTAAAGTACACAATTCAATGATTTTTAGTGTATCCACAGAATTATGTAACCATCATCAAAATCTAAGTTTAGAACACTCTCATCACTCTCAAAGTAAATACTGAACCCCTCAGCAGCCATCCTTACCCTTTCTTCCCACCCCAGCTCTAGGGAGCCATGTCCCCCTCTGTAGGGCTGCCTATTCTGAATATTGAATACACAGTGAGTCAAGCAACATGTAACCTTTCGTGGTTGGCTTCTTTCACTTAGTGTGATGTTTTGAAGATTCATCTAGGCAGTGACATGTATCAATACTTTATTCTTCTTCACTGCCAAAAAAATTATTCCATTGTGTGCTAATTGGCTTTCTTTGCCATAACAAAATGCCTGAGGCAATTCACTTAAGGAAGAAAGGCATATTTCGGCTCAGGGTTTCAGAAACTCCAGTTTATGGCTGGTGGGCCCTTTTGCTTTTGGGCCTGGGTTGAGGCAGAGCATCATGGTGGGAGCATGTGGGGAGGATACCACTCACCTCACAGCAGCCAGGAAGTGGAGGGGCTGGGTCCCAACACGTTCCTCAAGAGCCAATCTCAAGGGCCTCGCTTCCTTCCACTGAGCCCCACCTCCTAAATGTTCCACCACTCCCAGCAGCACCGGGGCGGGGAACCCAGTCATTCAAGATCCAGACTACGGCACCCTGTATAGACAGGCCATGTTCTCAAAGTCAGTTAAAAGATGATGTCACTTTGGATTGTTTTTGGCTATTATGAATTCTGGTGCTATGTGTGTTTGTGTGCAGATCTGTGTGGACAGCCATTCCTTTGGGCAGATTCCTAGGGGTGGGGCTTCTTGATGAACTCCTGAACTATTTTCTCAAGGTGGCTGCACAACTCCATGCTCTTTCAGGTGGGAGGGTTCCCACTTCTCACATGCCCTCCATATTGGCCAATATCTGTCCTCCTTATTTTTATATATATATATATATATATTCTTAGTTGTGGATGAACCTTTATGTTTGTTTATTTATTTATTTATTTGCAATGCCAAGAATCCAACCCACACATGCTGGGCAAGTGCTCTACCGTGGAGCCACCACCCCAGCCACCATTATCTGTCCTTCTGGACCGGCCTAATGGCTGTGAGGTAATGTGGCTGGGTTCTTATTCCCTGATGACTAATGATATGCATTTTTTCATGCCCTTATTGACCATCTGTATATTCTTAGAGAAATGTCTGCCCACATCTTTTTCCTGCTTTGTTAGGTGTTTAAAATTAGCTTATTTTGCACCTTGTCTTTTAACCTTGTGATGTCCTTTGATGCACAAGTTTTTAGTTTTGAGGTCCAGTTTATCTATTTTTCTTCATTTCCTTATGCCTTTAGTGTCACACCTAAGAAACCACCACCTAATCTAAGATCACAGAGATTTATGCCTACGTTCTCTTCTATAAGTTTTATAGTTTTAGTTGTATGCTTAGGTCTCTGATCCATTTTGGGTTAATTATCGAATATGTTGTGGGATAAGCCCCAAATTCATTCCTTTGTATATGTACACAGTTTTCTTAGCATCATTTGTTGAAAAAAGACTTTACTCCACTGAGTTATCTTTGAACCCTCATCAAAACTTATTAGCCATCAATATTAGGGCTCACCTTTGGGCTCCCGGTTCTGTTCCATTGACCCCTGTGCCTGTCCCGTGCAGTTCCGCACAATCTTGATAAGCACACCTCTGAAACAGGCTTTGAAATCAGATGGTGTGAGCCCTCCAACTTTGTCTTTTTTCAAAATTCCTTTGGCTACACTGAGAAACTTGTATTTCCATGTGAATTTTAGAATCATAAAATCAGTTTCTGTAAAAAAGGCTGCTGGGATTTGAATTGAATCTGTAGATGAATCTGGGGAGTATTACTATGTTAATTATATCCAGTATTCCCAGCCACGAACATAGGATGTTTTCCATTTATTCAGATCTTTAATTCCTTTCAACAGTGCTTTATAATTTTCAGCATGCAAGTTTTAGATTTTGATTAATTTTATTCTTATTTCATTTCTTGGGTACTATTAAAAACAAAACCCTTTTCTTAATTTCTTTTTTTCAGATTGTTCATTGTCCATGTATAGAAACATAATCAAATGTTTAATACTGATTCATACCTTTTGCCTTTGCTGAACTCTTATTAATTCTAGTATTTGTTGGCATTTTGTGGGGCTTTCTTTGTATAAGATCATATCATCTACAGACAAAGGTCTAATTCTTCCTCTTTAGCCTGGGTGACATTATTTTTTCTTGCCTAATTGCCTGGATAGAACGTCCCACACAATGATGAACAGAAGGGGTTCTGGTGGAGAGCCTTGACTTGTTCCAAATCTCAGTAGGCCTCCTGTCTTTAACCACTAAGTGTGGTATTATTTGTAGGGTTTTCATAGGTCCCTTTATCAGCTTAACAAAGTTCCCTTCCATTCCTAGTTGATTATTTTTTCTTAACATGAGAAGCGATCTCATCTTGTCAAATATTTTTTCTGTCGATTGAGATTATCATGTGTTTTCCCCTTTATTCTATTAATATAATCTATTACATTAATACTTTTTGGATGTTCAACCACCTTTGCCTTTCTGGCATAAATCCCACTTGGTCATAATGAATACTTTTCAAAATATATATTTAATTGCCAATGATTTGTTGAGGACTTTCTGCATGCATAATTGTAAGAAACATTGCTTTCTTTCTCTGGTTTTGATATCAGGGTACTACTGATCTCATGGGATGAATTCTCTCATCTTTGATGATTTGGAAGAGTTTGTGAAGGATTAACATTAATTTTCCTTAAAGTTTGCTAGAATTTACCAGGAAAGTCATCTGGACTTTTCTTTTTTTCTTTTTGGTACTGGGGATTGAACTCAGGGGCCCTCGACCACTGAGCCACATCCCCAGCCCTATTTTGTGTTTTTTTTATGTAGAGACAGGGTCTCACTGAGTTGCTTAGCGCCTCGCCATTGCTGAGGCTGGCTTTGAACTCGCGATTCTCCTGTCTCAGCCTCCCTAAGTGCTGGGATTACAGGCTTGCGCCACCGTGCCCTGCTCATCTGGGCTTTTCTTAGTGGGATTTATTTTAGGGGAGGGGTCACTAATTCAGTCCCTTCAGTTGTTATAGGTCTAATCAGATTTTCTATTTGTTCTTGAATCAGTTTTTTAAAAGATATTTGTATATTTTGTCTAAATTTTCTGATGGATTGGGATATAGTCATTCACACATGACTCAAGTTCCTACCTCTGAAAGGTCAGCAGGATGTTGGTGAGGTGTGTATTGGACGTGGTATGGTGATGGTGGTGTGGCCTCAGGTGGGGACGAGGACAAGGAGGAAGCTTCTCCCACTTTCAGGTTCCAGCGAGAAGTGACCGCAGGCCATGCTGGGCTGTGCGGGGGTACCAGCAAGGAGCCTGAACTACGCCTGACTCTGCTGGGTCTCTGTTGGAGACGTGTGCATGATGAGCAGGGAGTGTGGAGGAAGCCCAGCCGCTTTGTGCCCTTGCCATGTGTAGTAGAGAGCTTTGGTGGCTTACTCCTATGGCTCCTGAAAGGGTTAAAAGATGCTCAGTTGGCTCTTGATTTGTAGGAGTGAGAGAATAAATATGCAAATTAAACCTAATGTCATGAAAGTATCTTTGTGATCAGACTTTTTCTCTCTTTTTTTTTAAAAATCAGAGCTTTATAGACCTGGTAGTTGGGTTCACCTGAGAAAGTCATACTTTGAATTCGAGTTCAGTTTTCCCTCTTGCCCTCCCTCCCCTCCCCCATCTCCTTCCTCTGCTCTACCCTCTTCCTTTCACTCATCTATTTATTTGTATTTGATTGGTACTCTCTACCTATGCATAAGGGTGAATTCCCTGTGGTATATTTACATATGCTCATAGCATGATTTTTAAAGCATTCATTTTGTATCGCCTCCCCTTTCCCTCTGCCTCTCCATCTCCTTCTCCTACACCACAGATCTTCCCTATATCTTTATGTTATCCTATCCTTCACTCCCCCTTTCCTTTATTTTACTGTGTCTCCCACATGTAAGAGAAAACATTCAACCTTTGACTTTTTGAGTCTGGCTTGATTCACCCAGCATGATGTTCTCTCTCCATTTCCATCCACTTACCAACAGATGCCATAATTTCATTCTTCTTCATGGCTGAGTAGTGTGATTAGCATTTTAAATGTAGTTTTCTAATGACTAGGTGTTGCAAAGTTTTGCGATTGCTTTGAACAGCAAAAGCAGGCCGGTAATGATCAAATTACTACAAACAAATTGGAGAATCATTTCTTCATTCTTTTTTTGTGAGGTTCTGAGCCTTCCTGTTTATAACAAGTAAGGTAGTTAACAATGATGCTAAAACTTTCGTGTTGTGATTTTTATTTACAAACCAAGCTGTGAGTTCATTTGAGTAATTCTTTATTACACAAGGGAATAGAAATTGATAATGTCATGAGCTCTGATAATGCAATGAAATGTCCAACCTCAACCCTCAAGCAACACCATGCTGTACTTAACACACGCAGAATGGCACTGATGTTGAGACTTTCTCTTCGGAAAAACTGTCCTAAGGGTTTTCACTTGTGGAGTGTTTTGTCAAGTGGTTGCACGTGGGGACATATCTTAGGTTTGTAGTATTTATCACAATCAGCATGTGGTACTCGGAGTTGTCCTTTCCCCCTTGCTGACACATGAAAGTTTTGTAGGTAGCTTTTCATAGCTGTTAGGATAGCAAAGAGCCGAACAGGCCAGGAGAGGGAATGTCTTCTTGGCTTAGGAACATGAGGCTTGTCTGTTATCTTGGGGATTATGAGACATCTCAAGCTGGGCTCTTCAGCAGATTTACCTGGTGAACCCATTGAATATGGGTTCCTGGGTCTAACCCTGAAGATGTTGGTTAATCTGTGGTGAGCTCAGCCATCAGCAGTTTTCACAAATGCCTTTAAAACCCTAGAACGCAGTGTGTGTTAGTAACCACATGTACTTTATAATCGTGGTTTTCACACTATTATAAAGCCACATCCAGAACACTTTTATTATGGAAATCGATGTCTGTCCATGAGCCTTCTTGCTGGACTGCTGCTTTTCACCATAAATTGTGATGGACAGTAAAGCTGATACAACTTACTAGAGTTTAAAATAGAAATTAATGTTGTGTTCAACAACCCGATTTATCCATTCCTCAACAGACTAAATATTTTAACAAGTGTTAACAGCCTTTGTTTAGTTGGCCAGAACTTTTGGTTCAATAACAATTGCTCAATAACTATTATTGGATTCTTATTGGATCAGTGCAGCTTAGAATGCCACTCATGGGTGAGCTCAACCCTGTGCTGAAGGTTTTCAGGCCCTAGGAAAAATCATCTGAAAGAATGAACATACTCAAGAAAGTGTAATTAAGAAAAGGGTTTTGAATTATATTCATTGATTTTGGAAACTTGGCTTTTGTTAGAGTAAAAATAAGTTTTAAGTATTTTTGAAAAAGGATCAGGAAGGATTTGCATTTGTTGAATGTGAACAGAATTCTGCAAGCTGCTTGAGACGGCACCACCACTGGTATAGACTTAATCCTTTAATTTAAATCACTGTCTCTGGTGTGCCTGTCACGGGGTGTCACTCTGGGTCTGTGGTATGAGAGGGACCCTATTCCCTGCCACTGCTGCTGCAGTTGAAAAGGAAAGACCTGCGGTTGTGAGCCCTGCGACCTTGGCCAAGTCATCTGACCCCGTAAGCTGGGTGGAGCTGAGAACGAGGCCTTGTGAAAGCATCAGCGGCCTCTTCCCAGATGTGCCTCCCACACCCACCACAGTCAGGGTGTCCTCTCTTAGTGGGCACACTTCCTGGGCACACTTCCTGGGCGCGACCTCCTCTTAGTGGGTGGGCCACGCTTGGTGGGCTGGCAGAGGCGCCGCCCTGCAGGAGGCTTCCTCTCCCTCCCTCTGCCTTTCTCCTCTTGCCTCCCTTGTCCTGTGGTGGCACTCATGGCGGGGGCTCAGACCGTGCTGCCTGGTGCCCGTTCTTGGAGGAGCCTGGCCAGGTGGCAGCTTTCCTCCTCCTGTCGGCCGGCTGGCTACTCTTCCATGTCAGCTCTTTTGTCATCCAGGCCGAGCCCGAGGGCCCTCCGAGCTCTTTCTGGATGCTGTGTGTGATTCTCTGATGCAGTGATTAATACTCAGGCCAAACACCCTGCATTGAAAGAGAATGCAAAGACACGGAGGCGACCCTGGTGACCCTGTCGTGGAGGGTGAGTGAGCAGCTTGGCGTGTGAGTGCCTGCGTTTGGAGAGTGGGCTACGTCCAGGGGCCTCACAAGCCGGGGGAGCCCTTTGAATTTTGTGGATGATGGATAGAGGAGCGTAGCCCCATCTGAGACCGAGACCGGCCTGTAGAGGGTTGGCAGGGGACGCTGTCCAGCTCAGTAACTGCGGCAGGGGAGGAAGCAGGGCCGGCAGGGGTGAGGCTGGCATTGATACAGCCTGATTAAAGCTGCGCCAGCTCCTCAGGGCTCTGGAGCCACCTGAGCCTGTGGCTTGGTCCTCTAGGACTTTACTCCCACGTGGGCCGATCACGAGGTGAGGGCTTGCTCTGCCCGGCAGTGTGCCGCGGAGAAAGAGCCCTTCCTCTGGGGGACTTGCAGGGAGGGTGGCGGCTGGACAGTGCCAGATGGCAGCAGTCTCAGCAGCTTTGGTCCTGGGGGCACCTCACGGCCCTCACCGTGGGGAGGCCCCACGGCTCCCCCAGCAATCTGCTGTGGGGGGTGGTTATTTGGATGGGGCGAGGTGCCTCTGAGAGGCCAGCTGAAGGGTTCCGTGAAGCTGCCCGCAGGCCGGGAGGGTCACAGTACGACTCCCAGATACAAATCGTCATGGGTCCCTCAGCGCTGGCGTCGCGCACCCTGCTGTTGGCAGGCACTGCTGTAGTGTCCCAGCGCCCATGCTCTGCGCTCGGAGACCCCGCTGCTGCGTGCCCTGCTTCATTACCATTCTGCCGGGTGTCAGCGTTTTTGTGATGCAATTAGAGGCATATGATTCCCAGAACAAATGAGCCATTCCAAATATTGTGAGACGTGTAATTCAGTATAATATGAGCTTGTAGAATAATTGAGTTTAAAGAAACAAATATACAGGGGTGGCGCTGAGCAACCTGTCAGATGAATAGCTGCTGCCTTCACCAGCGTGGAAGTGACACCTGAGCAGAGCCACCGTGAGAAGACACGCAGCTGCTCACCTGCCTGCGTGGCCTGGTTACTGCTGTCCTTGTCTGTTACCAAGGAGGGTTGCATTTTCCCTGGGAACTTCGGACAGTGAATTCACATAGGCGAGAGCAATAAATTAGAATTCTAACATGAACTTGAGGTGGTGTATTTTCCCATTCCATAGATTGAGCCAGAGTGAAAATCATGCATGTCCTTTCAGGGACACACATGTAGCTTTGAATCTTTGATTTCTCCATTTAGATGGAACACATCAACTGCTCCTGGTCACTCTTCAGGTCATCCATGGAGACGAGTGTAAGTAATTGTGGGCAGGTGGGCAGCAGTCTTCTCACGGTGGCC
The DNA here is from genome assembly GCA_004024805.1 of Geosciurus inauris. Classification (NCBI taxonomy): domain Eukaryota; kingdom Metazoa; phylum Chordata; class Mammalia; order Rodentia; family Sciuridae; genus Geosciurus; species Geosciurus inauris. Next base: position 59,200 of record PVHX01012330.1, read on the forward strand.
CTGCTCAGGTGTCACCTCTGCCTCAGGCTAGAGGGGACTTCAAAAGTTAGAACCTTATTAACCCAGAGAACGTCACCTTCCTCAGGCACATCGGTTAGGGCGGAGACCAGGACACCACCAGGCTTCCTCGACCCTGTCCCCTGACCCTCTTGAGCTGTTGAGTGGTCCTCACCTCCTCTGTCCTGGCTCCTCCTCTGGGTTTGGGGACCAATGCCCTGGAGTGCAGGTCTCCCCACTCTTGATCTCTTACCTGTCACCTGTTCTGGGCCTCCTCAGTGGTTAGTCTCACAGGGAGCCAAACTTGCAGTCCCTTTAGACGTGTCTACCGTTTAGTTTGCAGACGGGAGGCATCACAAGCTGAACTCTGGCAGCTTCTGGGGCTAGAAAAGGAACTCCCCCAGCCTGGCCTCCCTTCAAAGCATCTCCACCGTGAGTCACCTCCGCTTCACCGCTCCAAGGCACCGAGCCAGACCATTTCTCCTTATCACCCCCATTTTGTAGATGAGAATGCTGATCTAGAAAGAATTACGCAGCAGCTGTGTCCCAGGTGAGGGGTGGTAAACACATGGCACACCTGCATGGTGGACC
>PVHX01012331.1:0-59768 GCA_004024805.1 Geosciurus inauris
TAAGCTCCAGGATATATAAAGAACTCAGAAAACTTATCACCAAAAAATCTAACAACCCAATCAAAAAATGGGCCAAAGATCTGAACACAAACTTCACAGATGAAGATATACAATCCATCAACAGACATATGAAAAAATGTTCAACATCTCTAGCAATCAGAGAAATGCAAATCCAAACTACCCTAAGATTTCATCTCACGCCAGTGAGAATGGCAATTTTCAAGAATACAAACAACAATAAGTGTTGGTGAGGTTGTGGGGAAAAAGGCACGCTCATACATTGCTGGTGGAACTGCAAATGGTACAACCAATCTGGAAAGCAGTATGGAGATCCCTTAGAAAACTTGGAATGAAACCACCATTTGAACCTGCTATCCCTCTCATCGGTCTATACCCAGAAGACTTAAAACAGCATACTACAGTGACACAGCCACTTCAATGTTTATAGCAGCTCAATTCACAATAGCTAAACTGTGGAATCACCTAGATGCCCTTTGATAGATGACTGGATAAAGAAGCTGTGGTATATATATGCAATGGAATATTACTCAGCAATAAAAGAGAATAAAATTATGGCATTTGCAGGTAAATGGATGGAGTTGGAGAATATCATGCTAAGTGAAGTAAGCCAATCTCAGAAAACCAAATGCTGAATATACTCATTGATAAGTGGATGTTGATCCCTAATGTGGAGAAGGACATGGGAACAATGGAGGAACTCTGTTCACAGGGTTGTAAGAGGGGAAGGGGCATGGGGACAGTAAAGGTGGTTGAATATGATGGTCATCATAGCCCTAACTTTATGTATGACTGCATGTATGTTGTGATTCTATATCACTTACAACCAGAGAAATGAAATGTTATCCTCTAAAAAAAATAATAATAAAATTTTAAAATTTGGAAACAAAAAAAAGAAATAATTTTATATTTATAGAAATATGTGAGTTGAACGATTTTAAATCTAAGTGAAAAAATATAAATGATTCGGATGTCATCCACAGGGAAATGGCTAGACCAGGTGTTTGAGGGAGCTCAAGTCGATGCTTGATGATAAATTGCTCCAAGAAAATTCTTTCCCGGTTAGGACATCAAAGAAATGTCCAACTGTATTGTTTTGTCTGGATCAGTACTTTCAGGAAAATGATAAGGAATCAGAGATAGGTTTTCCTTCTCATTCAGATACTGATCTTCATCAAAGTCCCTGGCTTCCAAGGTGTTTCCTATAAAGAGATCTTAGCAGGGATCTGCCATTTCCACAAGTATTTCATATACAACTTTGTTCTTTCTTCTACAGGAGAAATGGTGCTTTCCCCTGTGCTTTTCCCTTGTACTTTTAAGCAAAAATTTATCTACTGTTTTTTCAGGATGAGGAACCTGTTGATAGAGATTGAAAAGATGTTTGGTTCCTTAGAAAACCATTAAATCGTGTTCTTTGATGATGAGGTCTAAATTTCATAGTTTTTCACTGTAATTAGAACCAAAATACCAGAGGTCCTCAATAAACCCAGCAAACAGAAAGTATGATCTTTTATCAGCCATTTGGATAAGAAAAGGGATTTGTGTCAAGGTACATAACTATTTAAGCTCTAATGATTATATTTATGGAAATATTTTTTTCAGGCTGTTACATTTTGTTATTCTGTTACCTTAATGAGTAATCAAATTTTTGATAGCACAAAAAGTTTAGCTGTTGAGAAATCATGAATGATTCATATATTAGTGGACTCTAAAGGCACAGCACCAACAGGAAATATTCATATATATATATGATTACTAGAATTACATATATAATCATATATATATATGATTACTAAAAGAGGATTTATTGGATCAACTTACTGAATCAGAAGCTAGATAGTCCCATGATGGCTATTTACAGGAAGGATGAAGAGCCAGAGGAACCAGTATCTGCTCAGTCTAAGATGAAGGCTCGGAAGAAGGACTAATGATGTAGCTCCAGTCCAAGACTAAAGGCCTGGAAGCTTCCTGGAGAATTGCTGGTTGAATTCTGCTTTGGATGAGAGAAACAGCTGGAGTCTGATGTCCTCAGATAACCTCAGTAGTAATGGATGCATCTGCTCAAGAAGGATGTAGTTTATATATACCATAGCTTCCTCCTCCTTCCACCTTTTTCCATCTGAGCTCTCAGTCTGTCGAACTGTACCACCTGTATTTAGGGTTGTTCTCTCCATTCAGTTTTCTCTCCCATACGCTAATTTATGAAAACATTCTCACTAGCACACCCAGATATATCTTAAGATAACGCAGCTCTTGAATGAAGTTGACAATCACATTAACAATCACGATTCTTAAGCAGTCTTTCTTTACCTTTCTTAAAGTTTGAAATTCTTTGGATTTATCTCAATGACTTCCAATTATTCTTTTTGGTTCTTCCTTAGGTAATTGTTAAGTGGGTATAAAAAACAAGGGCAAGCCAGATGCAGGGTGCACGTCTATAATCCCACTGACTCAGGAGGCTGAGGCAGGAGGATCTCAAATTCTAGGCCATCCTCAGCAACTCAGAGAGCCCTAAGCACGTTATAGAGACCCTGTATCAAGTGAAAAAGTGCTAGGAATGTCACTCAGTGGTTAAGAACTCCTGAATTCAATCACCGGCACTAAAAAAAAAAAATAAGGGGGGACAACTGATGAGCTATGTAAATATTTTTCTTTAAAAAATGAAAAGAAAAATAGTTTTAGCAATGTAGATTTTAACTACATTTTAAAAAATTTCTTCATGACACTGGAGCTATTTTACTTCCATATAAGCTACTTGACATGTCGTGGAAAGAACAGAAATATCCCTATGCTCCTCTTGTTACAGTTAAAGATAGATGTTTCCTCAAAACTCATGTATGATACTATGTAAGAAAGTTTAGAGATGAAATTACTAGGTTATAAAAGTTTTAATCTAATCAATGTGGATGTCCTGATAGAGATTAACTGTGTGGTAACTATAGGCAAGTAGGGTGTGGCTGGAGGAGGCACATCCCTGGGGGTATGCCTTTGGAGTTTATATTTTGTCCTTGCTTCTGGGTCCCATCCTCCCAGTTGCTTTTCTCTTCTGTTGGAATGTTCTGCCTCCCCTTAGGCCCCCAAAAATGCAGTCAGCTGCCTATGGACTGAGACCTCTGAAAATGTGAGCCCCCAAATAAACATTTCCTTCTCTAAAATTGTTCTTATCATGTCTTTTGATCACAGCAACAAAAAAGCTGACTAAATTACCTTAATAACTTCCACAACCCATATAAATTTTTATTTCTCTAAAATTCCAGCTGATTCCTTTGTCCCAGAGAGGGAGGAATGGGGGAATCAGGGTGGAGATGAGTGAAGGCTACAGGAAATTTCAAACTCAAGGACTAAAAGGAAACAACCAATCAAAATGGCCCAGGGATGATCAAGAGCCTTAGCCTTTTCCTAATATAAATATTGAACACTGTTCCAATGCAACAGCCCTATAAACTTCTGGACTAGTACACTTCCATGGTAACTCTTTATCAGAAGCCCTCTTGTTTGCTCAGAGCTCTGCTGCTTCTCTTCTCACTTGAATAAACTGTAGTCTTTCACTCTCTCACTTTCATCTGTGGATTTCATTCCTAAAGTTCACAAAACAAGAACCCAGAGAGAAATTGCTGATGGTGGGCTACTCAACTGCAGCACCAGCAAGCAACACAAGCAGATGCTGTCTGCCGCAACTGCAGCAGAGAAGCCAGTTTCATGTCTAAATCACTATCACCCTCTTAAGAGAATTTCTTCACTTCAATTATCCCCCTTTAGATTATACTGTGCACTATAGTCAGATTAATTTTCATAAATAATTTGTGTGATAGAGGTACTTCCTAGTTCAGAACACATACAAAAATTTCTCTCTATAGATTAAAGGTTGAATTCTTGCTACTGTCTTTAAGTGATTCTACTGATGGGCCCCAGCTTTTCTTTCCAGATTTTGTCAATTTTTCAACATACTTATTCGCCTTTGCCTACAGACACCAATCTTATGTCGGTCCAACTAAAGGAATAGCATTTCTTTGAGTATAATTTTGTATGACTAAAGCTAAAATTTACTCTATTTGGAATAAAATTATGTTATTGTTTTTTTCCATCTTTTAACCATAAAATGAATTTTTAAGTATGACTTTCTCTAAATAATTTTCTGTCTTACTTGCAAGACATGTGGACATCCCTCCTTCCTCAAATCTTTTGTAAGCACTTTCTTAGTCCTAAGATTCTGATGATTTCTACTACCTTGCACATTAATAATTATTTGTATGTCCTAGTTATCTGCCGCTGTTGTTATTCATCATCAAGACGGGATTATTCATCTGTATAATATAGTGCAAAAAATCCTGTCTTTGATGGAGTTAGGGGTTTGCACATATGCCAAAGAACAGTTTCTACCTCTTCAGATTACTTCTGTGTTACATTATGTGTTGCAGGCTGTTACATACTAGTTTTTGTTACCAATGACATCTTTTTTTGTTTGTTTCTGAACACTGAGAAACTTCATATGGAAATGAAATATAAAACACATTATCTAGCTTTCCAACTCTGGTGAATAATTCATTAATATGTGTGGATGTGGGTATTTAACTTATAAATAATTCAGACACAAGAATAGATATGTTTTTATTGATTTTCAAAATGCTAGGGTACAGTAGATTACTGACTAGTGAGGGCTAGTACTAAACTGAGGAAAATCAAATTTGTGATATTACCAGAAAAGCCATCCCTCATTCTCCATGTAAATTTAGATCCATCCTACATGTCAGCTGTAAGCAAGATGAGGAGAAGCACCTGACCTGAAGGAAATGAGTGTATTGTAGACATGGAACCTCCAACATCATAAACAAAGTAAAGTTTGCTTAGAATTAGAGAAAACTGGGAGCCAGTACATACCAATAGAAGGAAAATATAGGCAGTTTCTATTCCAATGAGACTTTAGTGTTTAAAAATGCTTTTTACACTTCACAATTCTTTATTTTCCTGAAAAAGTTATCCTTCCACCAATGTTCTTAATTTAAGGATATCAAAGATTCAGCATGGCCTCCACTTCCTCTTTTAGACTTACCTAGAGTGCTCTCTCACCTTTTATTCTAATAAGCCAGTTGCTGTCAAGTTCCTGTACTATAGCTAGAATAACCTGAGTGAGTTTTCCTAAGCACCACTGCATACCATATACCTAAATCCCAGGCAAGGTATCTGGGGTAAGTCACAGATGCTACCAACTTCATCCCTACTATTCGTATTTGACTTTCTTAAATGAGTATAGCAAAGTTTCCAGCACTGCAGAGCCAAATGACATTCTGGAACAGAGAGTACATAAATAGCAAGGTACTTTCAGATGGACCTATATGCTTTGTAATTTTGCTAATACACAGGTTCTCCATAATGTTAAGCCTCAGTTGATAAAGTACTCACCAAATCAAATCAGTTCTTCATATCAAGAAGAGACAGGATGGGGCTGGGATTGTAGCTCAGCGGTAGAGCGCTTGCCTTGCGTGCGTGAGGCCCTGAATTCGATCCTCAGCACCACATACAAAGCAATAAAATAAAGACATTGTGTCAATCAACAACTAAAAAAAATATATATTAAAAAAATTTTTAAAAAATAAATAAAAAAAAAAAGAAGAGACAGGATGGAGGAGAACATTCCAACCATTCTAATACAGTACAGTTACAGTTTTTCAACAGGTAATTTCAATTGCTGAGTGAGAAACTTTATACTGATGGCTAGATTTGCATGTTTAATCCTACCTTTCATATGGAAAGACATAATGTTCAAAACCAGATTTTATTTAGTGTGTAAATAATACAGTACTACATATATATATAGATATGCATCCTTTATGTACTTTTGTATCTGGAGATAAATTGGGGAATATTGGAAATTTCCCTTGCTATCATAAGTTAAAGTTCTTATGGAGCAAAACTAAGAAAACTAAATAAATAAAATAAAAAGGAAAACAAAACCAAACAATGACAAGATAAGCAAGCACCAAAAAAAAAAAAAAAAAAAATCCCCTAATCCCACCTAATGTGACAGTGCTTACTCAGAGCTGTAAGGTAAAATTTTTGCAAAGAGATAAAACCTAAATAGTGCACATTAACAAGTTATTTTAAGCTCTAGGAGACCATGGCTCCCTTAAAAAATTTTGGCAAAGTCCCTAGAAGTAAAATGTAATGTTTTCAAAATGTGGAAGAAAGTCAATGTGAGAGTAACAGGGTAAGTTCAGTAGGTGAAACTGACCGGTAGAGAAAGCACTTCTTACACAAGAACATACATCTTAATACCCGTTCTACTTGCAAAGCAAGTGAGGCATTGTGTGATTCATATTTTACATTTATTTTTCTCTTATGAAAAAAACTGGAGAGGGTGAAAGAATGGAAGGAGCAGGAAATTATTAGCCTTGGGAAAACATGACAGTAGCTTGGACTAAGATGATAACATGAGGGAAATTTGATAGATGCTGGAGGGTGATCTTAAACGTGTTTTAAGTGGCTATCAATAATGACTTTCTTTATTTACTCTTCATGCTCTGCATGAAGAGTATTCTCACACTAGCATTAGCTGCTTCCATTTGATCCCATTCATTGGTAATTATAAATCTATAAACTCATTATTATAAACTATACATTTGAAAACCTTACCTAGAATTTTGCTTAGTCCACAAATCGCTGAAATACATTTGACATTAAGACTGAAATTTAGAAAACATTTGAAATAAGAAGATTCCATGTGAATATACATATTTCTGATTACTTCTAAAAACTTGAGAATATCTAATGATGTTGGACCATTATTTCTTTATCCCTAGAAAAATAAAACAAGAGATAACTTTAAGAATTAAATAGCAGAAGTCTCATTGTTACTTCTTTAATTTACAATAGTTTTTCTTTAATCATTTATGTTTCCCTACCTGACTACTATTGGTACCTATTTCAAATGTCTTTTATGCCAATTGGAATTAAAACACAGACTATATAAAAGTACTTCTGAAAATTTTTGTACTGAAATCATATATATTAAAAATGACATTCTCAAGGAGACAGCCAGATTACTATCATTGTTTGACATGACTACATATTTCCTTTTTTTTTTTTTTTTGGTACCAGGGATTAAACTCAGGGGCACTCGACCACTGAGCCACATTCCCAGACCTATTTTGTGTTTTTGTTTTTTTTTTTTTTAATTTTTTTTAGTTGTAGATGGACACAATATCTTTATTTTTTTATTGCTTTGTATGTGGTGCTGAGGATCGAGCCCAGGGCCCCACGCATGCAAGGCAAGCGCTCTACCGCTGAGCTACAATCCCAGCCCCCCTATTTTGTGTTTTATGTAGAGACAGGGTCTCACTGAGTTGCTTAGCGCCTTGCTGTTGCTGAGGCTGGCTTTGAACTTGTGATTCTCCTGTCTCAGCCTCCCTAAGTGCTGGGATTTCAGGCTTGAGCCACCGCGCCCGGCTGACAAGACTACATATTCCCACTTTTTTTTTGAGGATAAATTTTTTGCTCACAGGATTTTGTTTTGCATTGTTTCATTTGTACTTTATTGCTATTGAGCTTTGCAACGAAAGGTGCCAATGGGGTTGTCAGTATAACTGAGTTCAATCACCATTCTGTCCCTTGCTCTAGGATTCTGTTGAAAATCCAATAAATCTTGTGATGTCAATCACAACACTTTGTGCAAATATACCCAGAATTGTTCAACACATGCCAGTCTTTCATTAACTGTATCAGATAGGAAGTATGAAGTAGGAAGGAATAAATGTTCTGTCATTTTCTCTCTGAGGTGGGACACAATATGCTATTCATGTATTAGGTTTCTACCAGCTAAAATAATTATGTAAGAGCATATTAAATGATTGTAAATGGGAATAAAAGTGGAATCAAGTTGTACAATAGGACCACTGAGATAGCTATTATTCTAAACTCTACTCAATTTTCTACAAATTCTGAGACCCATAGAATCAAGTGATTTTCATAAAACTCAATATGTTTTAAAAAGTGGAGGTGAAATTTGAATGAGTTCTTTCCTCTGTATCACTCTGCTTGCCAACGATCCAACGCTTGGCATCTTAACTCAATTTTTATTTTTTAGATAGCATAGGCTACATTATGCTGATATCAAACAACTTTAAATTTCAGTGGCGCAAAATATTGTTTATCTTTATTGACTCTACTTGTCTGTAGTCATTCTGCTATGGGCTTATTCCTTAACCTGTTCTCTCCAAACTCAATTTGAGGAATTTTGGTTTCATTTAGAACATTTTTCTATCATCAAGGCAGTGCAAAAAGAAAAAAATGGCAGCTGTAAACTGACTCTTCAGATTTATGTTACAAGCGATTTATTTCATATTTCATTGGCAATGCAAGTCACATGATACTGCCTGAGATGAATGATTGTATCCATTATCATCTCAAAAGGAGTGGTGCTAAATATTTGCAGACAATATAATATGCCAGAAAACCATTAAATAAATTGCAGTTCAACAAACATGCACTGAGAGATTGCATAAATTAATGGAAAATTGATTGCACTGATAAATATCACATAACGAAATCTGAGTAAACTTCTAGAATTAGGCTAAAATTTCATAGTGCAGTCATAACTTACCTGTGTGTCTTCCAGATGTTAGGAAAAAATTTGACACCAGAAAACATGAACATTAAAGTGCTGAGAACTTTTAATACAGGTTCTAAAATTTTTAAGTAAATAACAAAATAATTTAATGATAGTATGTATATGTGTGACTTGGTGGGGGGGTCTGAAAGTAAAATAATGGTCATTTTGCAAAGCTCTTTAGATATCAGCATGTTAGAAAACAAATGGAATGATACTGTTTATTAACAAAAACATCAAACCTACCAGAACATAAATTCTCAAGATGTGTGCTTTTTGTGTTTAAAAATGGGAACTTTTTTATTCCTGAAGTTTAGACAGAAAGGAAGTCACTAAACTCAAGTTTCCATGAATGTTTCTCTTTTCCAAATGAGGTTTTCTATTGCTAATCACTTTGAAAGCCTGCCAAACCACTTGGACTCTGTATTAGTGGGACAACACAGATGTCTCTGTGCCATTTAGCAGCTTTCAGGTGAAATTAGGTATCAGGCAAAAAGTAGAATTGACATCCAGCATGCTGATGAAAAGACAGGACTTCTATTCATCCAGTAAGTAACATTTGAAGCAAATGGTTTTGTAAAAAATGTATTTTCTTGACTACTTCACTTATATCATGTTAGAAAAATATAAACTTCCTTCTGAGACAATTTAGCGATTTGTCTCTTTCCATAGACTGAGGATGTATATTTTTAGATTCAGAGCACTGTGTGAACTTTAGGAAGGATTTGCCATATTTTGTGCTCTAGTCTTCTTTATGATCTTTGGAAACCTACTTGCTATTTTCTCCATTTCATTTAATAAAACTCAGCAAGCAAAAGACATCACATTTGCACATCACTGTTGATTGCATTAAAAAAGACAGCATATTCATTTCACCAGTCTTTGCACATGTGTAGAGGTCCTATGTACCAGGTGGGTGTAATTAGGTTGGAATGTAGTTTGGCTGACAAATTATTTCCTATTGGCTGCATCTTACCTCTGCTCTATCCCCATAGAAAAAGAAATAAATGGCAATAATATTGAAAAGCTTTTGGAAAATATTTGATAGGCAACCATGGTTAGGTTTATGCAAATACAGATATAAAATTCCAAAATTCTGAAGTCATATAATCAAAGAGCCCAAAGATTGTTTTAATGAGATTTTTTTCTAAAATCTGCCATTAAAACTGCATTAAAATAAAAGAATTTGATCAATTTAATCTTGATAGTTTTTTACTGAATTGTTCTTTTTCATGGGCAGGTTTCCATATCTTTTACATAGCAAAAGAATCACATGGTTTCATAGTGGATATAAATAATAATTGATTTCACATTAACCCAAGTGGCCCATTTATTTTATTTACAATGGAAGCAAAATCATTTGTTGCAACAACTCCTCTTATGAGTAGGAAAAAGAAGCCATGAAAAATCTTATTTCAAAGAATGAATAAGCAAAATAAAACACACTCAGAACAAAATCTCTAAAAATCAATGGATGCAAATTTTTGATATGCAAGTGAATTGTTTCTATGTGTACAAGCACAGAGTAAGGTAAAAAGCAAGGTCTATAGAGTATGTTTTAATATATTGAGATTTACTTAGGGAAAATGTATTCTGTACTGTTTTGGTTCCTAGTAAGCTTCACTAACAATTGTTGAGATTTAATTTCTATAGAATGTTAGAGTCACTATACAAGTCCATTTATTTGAAAATTCTGCAAGGTTTTAGAGATATAAATATCATATAGTAAAGTGCCTATATATGAGATACTTCTGATAGCTATATTGTATAACTTACCAGTTACCAAAGTAGTAAAAGTCTCTGTTTTATTATTTTGACCCTAATTTTCAGAAACAACGAGATTATAGAAAATGTAATTATAATTAATGTTGAAAAGTGAACAGGAGGGACAGTTCTAGAAATGGTGAAAAATAATCTTAAACTGTTAAATGTGGCACATAATAATGAACTCATTCCCAATTTAAATGAAATAATTGTATAGAATTCCATAAATGTATTACAATCATAGATTTCATAATAATAATTTTTGTATTTTCTTTGATTTCCATACCTGCCATAGAATCTCACAATTATACAATAACAATTAGAATTTATGCCTTAAGACCTGAAACACAGGCTTTCTTGTAAGTGATTTAGTTGGCTGTTGATACTAGAAATCACATGTAAGAAACTGGAGAAGTGAGACAAGACTGGGAAAGAGCCATAAAGGACATGTTGATGAGTTTCTGGAGATGAACAGGTCTCAGTCCTTCTAAGAATGTCTGGGAACCAGCTTTAGAGCCACCTCCATTGGCTGCTCCTTTCCTTCACACCCTGCTCCACCCCAAGCAGTTACTGTACTACAGTGGATCAAGCTTCACTGGAGACAGAATTTTCAGGCCAAGGAGATGGGTAAAGAGCATCCATAGCCTCTGCTCTATGCTGCTCCAGCTGTCTGGAGCTAGAGAAGATATCCTGCAAGTAGGTAAGCTCCAATTAGCCTGTTCCTGCTTGATTTCTTTTTTTGTTTGCCTTGAAGAAGTTTTTCTCACAATAACTCCTTTTGATGTTTTTTGCTTATAAAATAAACCACATAGGCCCTCACTCTTGGTTAGAGATCAGATCCCACCAACGCTGACTGATACACTGAGCCCTGCTATTAATATATTAATTGAGTCGTTATTTCTTTTTTTAAAAAAATATTTAATTTTTTTTAGTTGTAGGTGGACAGAATATCTTTATTTTATTTTTATGTGGTGCTGAGGATCGAACCCAGTGCCTCATGCGTGCTAGGCGAGCATGCTACCACTGCGCCATAACCCCAGCCCCTTTATTTCTTATATTTATTTTATTTCTAATCCCCTCATCAACCCCAGTTCAGGAAACTGAGTAAACGTCACGCAGGTCGTGACACTCATGTCTTGTAATATCACTATGCTCTTGGATATTATAAAAGTGCATATATAAGTTATATGAATATCACCTCTCAGCTTTAAAACTCTCTGTGGTCTCTCCTTCCTCTGAGCCTGGCACCATGTGCAAAGCTCTCATCTGGCCCACCCACTCTGTACCACTTTCTTTTAAGTTCTTCCTTTAGCAATAAGTAAGAATTAATTACTGAGCTTTGATTTATTTTGCCTTCATCTCTCTATAAAATTGATAGATCTCTGCCCTTTCATAAGAAGACAGCCTCTCATATATGAATGTACATTTTTCTTGTGGCAATATTTCCCTCCCTCCCTCCCTCCCTTCCTTCCTTCCTTATTTCCTTCTTTCCTTCCTTCCTTCCTTCTCCCCTGCCCTCTCTCTGTGTCTGTCTGTCTGTCTGTCTCTGTAAATATTTATGCTGTAATTCTGAACTCATCATCTTGGAGGACAAGATACCTCTGTCTGAGTTTTTGGTAGAGATATAATGACAATTTTACTTTCCAAATATCCCACCAGGCAAATATTTTCAAAAACAGTAAGAGCTACAAAACAAACAAACAAACAAGCAAACAAAAAAACAGAAACAGGACCCACTAGACAGGCTTACATCATTGCACAGAACCATTGTTTAGATAAAAATAACCTGAATAGCCATTCAGCTCACCTGGATTTTCCTCTGGGAAGGAAATAAAACCTCTTCTACTGAGTACATGTTGAATAATGTTGGTTAATTCAAGTTGAAGGATCATAGTGAAGAGGTGCCTGATTCTAACACAGAACATTGAGTAAACAGGGAACAAAGTGCTAAACGTTTTGAGGAAAGGCAAAAGACAGTTGCAAAATTTCTTGATTGAGTTTAGGCAAAGGATATTCAGAGATTATTTCCTTAACATTTGACCAAATGGATAGACAATCTGAAAAAGTTGTGGTCCCCAATAGAAGTTGCTATGAAGTAGGGCAGTGGATAGAAACAGAATTTGATAGAGTGATACTAGACAGAAATAGTGCTGTGGTGTGTAAGATGAAGGACAGCAAAGGGGCTTTTGGCAGCGGGCAGTGCCTAAAATGTGATCATGGCACCCTCAATGACAGTGAAACTCCTCTGGGCACATAGACTGTGTGGACACTTGGAAACACTACTGACTGGGAGTGATTTTTGTGCTTCTATTAACTCTCCTTTTTCTCCCAGGCCAATCACAATGTGCTCAGAGAGTTCACAGAGCACACGGAGTGGAAAGAGAAGACGGACTACATGCCTGTCCATGATAGATGGTCCACCCAGGGAGAGGTTGACACTGTTGCATGGGAGTAGAAATTCTAAGGACCAAATTAAGGACATTTAAGGACTGACAGTAAACATTTGACTTGACTACATGAAAGTAGCCTGACCAGTCTAAACAGGGGATTTTCTTTGGGAAGAGAATAAAAACTTCCCTACTGAATACATTTTAAATAACGGGTAAATAAAGGAAAAAACCTATCATGATTTCATCACGTGAGTCTACTTTGTTCATTGTATTAGATACAAATACATAATTTCATGCAGAATGGAAGAACACGGTTACATGTTTTTATGATCTGTACAATAGTTACTTTTAGGAGATTACTGACATTAATCCTGCTTCGTTGTATTTATTTATTTGCAAATATTTTCATATTATATAACAGGAAAAAGTGAACTGACCATTTAGATGTCCTCAGTTCGACTTCCACCTGCTTGGTTTATTAGTTGTGTGATTGTTAGACTATTTTAAAATATTCATTGCACTAATGTGAAATAATCTAAAATAGAGATAAAATTGTATCTATTTCATTCTGCAATTTGGAGAATGATTGATGCAGAATGTGATTATTCCTGGTAGAGTGAACTCTCACTATCATTATTTGTGACCTATAAATATTATAATGCAAATGCTAATCTTTTGTGAATGATTTTCTTAGAGTTTCTATCAAAATTTCAACCATCTACCTGAAAATAGATTAATGAAAACTTTGCAAGATCATTGAGACTTCAAAATAATTTTATGTCCAAAATTATACTGTGAGTAAATTGTAGAGAAGACAATTTCTTAAACAAGTTAAAGAGACTTAAATATAAATGAGAACAGTATTTCTATTTTGACCACTTTGTATCAATTCTCTGTCCTTGTTCATACCCGCTCAAGAATGTAGTCAATAAGAATGCTCTTATTGAAATTTTCTTAAAGTATAACAAACAAGTAATAACAACAACAACAAAAAATCCCTAAGGTATAAAAACACTATACCAAGCTAAATAACAAAGGTATTATAACTGAATGGTCCGATTACTGATTTTATTAATGAACAACTTGAGCCTTACTTGTGGGCTTGAGAACTAGATTGTATCAGTGGGTTTGGACCATAGATCAGATATAAAAGACATGCGAAAATATGTATTTCTTATACTTCACTTTTTTCTCCACTATGCATGGTAATAAATTAATAAAATGCTGTAATTGGGGCTGAGCAAAGGACCAACAAGTGATGGAGTCTAAGGGATATATATTTTAAGAACTGCCTTTCAACATCATTTATGCAATGAGATGTTTGGTATTTTCTAGCCTTAGAGTTGAATGAAAGCATGATGATGATATAATTAATTCTATATAGTTTACAGAGTTTAAAAAGCTGTATTTTTGTGTTTTATCTGCAACCTAAGCCTGTGCTGAGATATTCAGAAATATGAATAAATCCATGTAATAGTGTCTCCTAAAAATTATATTACCCTAATACTTTAAGTGTTTCATTACAATTGTTCTGTTATTTCCCCCAAACTTTATCTTGTCATGTGCCATTTTTCTGAAATTTTTAAGAATATTTTTGTAACCATAGCACAGTTAAATCTTTCAAACATGACAATGTGAGTCGCTTTAGTATGAATGGTTCGAAAGAAATTCTTTGAAGTAAATTTGGTCAATGCTGATTTCTTATGGAAAGCAAAAGTCTATTTTACAAACAGCCTATGATATCTGAAATTCCCTATTCTTGACACATCCAGGTGCTGCGGGAAACATTTTCTTATCCTTTCAGTTCCAAGACGGGGTCAGGAAAGCTCAAAGGCCATTGCTCTCAATTCCATAATTTATTTTTCATATTATCAAAAATTGAATATATATAAAAGTGTTTTTTTATTTATTAGAGTGATGCAAAATCGATTTCCTCCACAATGGCAATTTTAACATAACAATTTTAGAGTTTCGCGGTTTTCAGGTAGTGATACTTCAGCATTAATATTTTAAGTATAAGAAGAATAGAAATCTGTATTTCAACAATAATTTGCTACCTACATGTGTAGATATTGACAAAGCCCAAGTGGCACATTTCAAGAGAAATCTCATTTAAAAATATAAAAATATGCTATACAAATATCTGCACTACAGATAGTGTCAATGTATTATGTTTTTCTATAAGCATGAAAAAAGGGTTTGAATGATTTTGCCATAAAGAAATGATACAAGTTTGAGAAGATATCCATGTATGTACCCTGATTTGAGCATTAAACAGTGTATACATGAATTCAAACATCACATGGTACCCATCAATACATACAATTTTTCTGATTTTATGTATTTTTAAAATACAAAGTAAATTTAAAAAGAAATTTTAAAAAATACATATTGAAAATTCCAAGGACCAATATAAGTTTAAATTATGACACAAAATAAACACTATCATTCTATTCTGAATAAAACAATGAGTTAAATTTACCACACAGAAAACATTATTTTCTGCAAATCAAAACCCACCTGTAGACTATTAAATAATATTATACAAAATTGTTTCCTAAAAGTTTAATGTTTGTTTAAATACAACATTTAGTTAACCTACTTTAAAAGTATAGTATTTCTTTGGAACAAATAAAGTTTTACTGCTGATTTTTGTATATTTACCCTATTGATAATATGCTACTTTCTCATAATGTTTAGTGAGTAAAAAAGATTAATTATATAATAAGTATTAGAAAAATATATTTTAGCAAAAAGTATCATTTTCATTTTAGGAATATTTATGACATACCATAATTTTCTCTTTTTTAAGAGTGTTTAATAGATTACCAGTACCAGTCAGGTTTCTGTCACTGTGAAAAAAAACACTTTAGATAACATAAAGGAGGAAATTATTTAGGCTCATGATTCCCGAGGTTCCTGTCCATGGCCAGTTGGTCCTGTTGGTGGGACCTGAAGGCACAGCACATTACGGACCAGTGCGAGAAAAAGGAGGCCTGTCTACCTCACAGCATCTGGGGAACAAAAAGAAGAAAAGACTGGGATCCTAGTATTCCCTTCCATGGCACCTTCCCAGTGCCCTAACCTCCTTTCTCCAGGGTCCACCTCCCACAAGATCCATCTCCCAACAATGCCAGAGGCTGCAGACTAAGCCTTCAACACAGGCCTCTGGGCGACCCTCCAGGTCCACACTACAGCACTATACTTAAAGATAGCTTTGCATTATCAGGTTGAGACTTCTCAGGATTTCTCTTAGGATTCTATGGAAGGAAAAGATACCACATCGATATACTAAAGTTAACTTAACTAGCATAAATAGTATGTTATATATCTGTTAAATATATGTTATATTTTGTAATTGAAAACCTAATTTTTCTATCATTTTCAATACCAGAAATCTATTTGTTTTCCTTGTTTTTGTTCATTGCCTTTTTTCATAAGAAATATTTTTGTTTATCTTATGTACTCTCTGGATACTCATAAAAGGAAAAGAGCAGTAATTGTCTACTAAGAAAATACTTGCATAATTAGTCTTTTGAGAAATCTATATTCTCTATAAACTAAATACTTAATTTCTTTAAAAATGCTTTTTAATTCCACGTCAAAAACCTTTTCTGTGGGCATTTACAATGGATATACATTTACATTTTCATAGACTTCAATGAGAATTTTCTTTCCCCCTCCTTTAAATGGATGTCCATCTTCTTCACATACTTCCCCTCTAACACCAGTCCCACAAAGGAGGGTATGTGGCACACCTGGTTTAACATCCTCAGAGCTAGCTATGTTTATGTCTTGCCAGAAATGATAGTCTTTTTACAAAGGTAAAAGTCACAAAAAGCAATGTAGAGACAACCACTAGACTCAGAGATAAATGGTAGCTCCACATAATTCAAAATGCAGTTAATGTAAAATAGGAAGTAATTCTATCTGTTTACAATTTATTTTACAGACTAAGGCTTGTATTATACCAGAAATGTTGGCTGAATTTCACATGAGTATCTCCAGTAACAGCAGTATTTAATAAGTTCATGTTTCAGTGTCACAGTGGCAAATTCCTGAATGGCGTGAGACTTTTGTGTTTTCCCATACTCATGCTAACAGCAAATGTAATGCCAATGATAGGCTGATTATCAGAAAAATTACCATTAGAAAACAACAAATGATCCAATTATTAAAAGACAATACTTTAGAAAATGCTGAAATATACATTTGGCTTGCTTTTGAGGGGAAATATTTTCTCATTAAGGGATTATGAATCATAACATTAATAATAGTAAGGATTATTATTTTACAGACTTTTTTGAACTACGAAAATGCCTCTGAGAAAATGTTTCCTTTCCTGGATCTTGATTTAATTGGACAATTTTATGTGGGCTAATATTTGTGGTCTGGAAAGGCTTTCAAGGGAACCAATTATGTGCTTTCTCCCATCGATATTGCATTATTATAGGGTTTTCTGGGGCCTTTTGTCCCTTTTTTGTTGTAAATATTGAGTTAAGTTTGGCTCTTTGGGACACAACATTTCTTTGACTGTTATTGCTACTGATAGCTGGAGGATTACCAGTAGAACTTTTGTTTTAAAGGAAAAGGAAAAGTTTTTGCCCAGAAATGACTGTATTTTATTTCATAATCCATTAAACTGAGTTTTACTAACACTAGAGAATTACAGGTAGCTTGATACAGAAAGAATGGAAAATTTCTTCCCATCACAAATGGAAACTTTTGTAAATCATTACGGTAAACCTTAAGTAGTGATCCTGGCCGATAAGAAAACTAGTACTTCTAAGCATTCTCTAGTTTGTACATTAGTAGGTTTAATGAAAACCTAATAACCACCTGAGAAAATCTCATCTTCGGTATAATCCCCTAGAATATTCAAAGTACAAGAAAAACTGCAAGGCTGTTTTTCAAGATAAGGTTTGGAATGAGCTTTCTGTGCTCACATTTAGTCTTTATTGGCCCTGGGGTAGGAGGCTGAAAAGCAGACCCACCTCTGTCAAAGAGGAGAGGTGAAAAACATTTGTGCTCACTCGTCTCCAGAGGAGGATAAGAGAAAAACATTGGACTTCTCCATGTGCAGGCTATTTGGCACGTCTCTCTGAAATTCTTTTTAAAAACATTTTTTTCTAATCCTTTTATACATTCTAAAGTGTGACTTTAATATAAACTATTAAATGTTTAATAGAATCTATTTTTTAAATAGAAAATAAAATCATTCTTAGAAAGTAGTTTCTTTGAAGACAGTAGAATTGTTAATTTGAGAAAAGATATAACAACAGTTGCTATTTAATCTTTTATAAAGGAGGAAATTAACAAATAATTATACAGAAATACAGCAACAAATTACAAATGATTGTTGAGTTTCATGAAAAAAACTTGACAGATAAATGCATAAAAACATTCTCCGAATTTTTTTGAAATTTCTACTACATTCCATTTATTATTTATGATACGATTTATAGCACCTCTGAGAAGAGACAAAAGCCTGAAATATTGACTAACACAAATCCAGAGTGGAAGTAGTTGATATGCCACTGTTAAATACAAGGTGAAAAGTGATCATGTTTTTAAATCTCTAGATGAACATATTTATATCTTTGGTAATTGTCTGGTCAGAGTCAGAGTTGATTTTTAAGTATGTCTCAAAATATGTACATGGTTTTTACTTAAACGGATTTGATTCTTTCCTCCATGAATCCTTGGAATAAGCTCTCCTCTGTGCCTGAGGGTAGACTGCCTTCATTCATTTGCCACTTTCCTTCTGAATTTAACTCTAGCTCCAGAGCACACAAATGGAGCAATTTATATGTCTTTGGATAAAATAAGTGTCAGACTCAGGCATCTTATTAAAGGCTTCTAGAAATGTAGAAAATGTATACTATAAAACAAGTTCCATTTCCTCTTTTAGAGACAAATTTTCTTTGGGAGGGGGAGTTATATATAGTCTAATGTTAAAAGAACAAGGACTTAGAGAACCTTAATACTCTTTGAAACCAATACTTCACTAGCCAAAATATCAATTTTGATATTTGAAAGTGTGAATAATAATGGTGTATATCATGAAGTGATGATAGAAAATATTTACAGTAATCCAAATATAAGATATACTCAGTGCTTGGTACACTCTAGATATCCACTGATTTTATTATTAATATAATCATCGACACTATTCCCATTATTGCATTTTCTCCATACTATTCATGACTTAGAGTTGTAATGTAGAATTTCCCTAATTAGGATATTCTGTTCAAAACTGTTTTCTCATTCAGTTTAAAAATCACTCCTTAATCATACTTAAAAATATATCCTTGTGTCTTGTATGGTTATGGCCAAAATACCCAGGACTATACTAGTTTAAACCATGCATTCAATCAACAATAGGGAATGAAGCTGAAAATTCTTTAAATTGGTAGAAAACCGGGCTGTCACTTATCCATCGCTGAGTGAAGTCTGCTGGACAGTCTGTAAGTAAAGACAATTTAAAAAATCACTTATTTTGCTTCTGGGTAATATGAAATATCTGGCAGTAGTGTATACTCCCTCCTAAAGAAACTAAAAAAAAGTCAGGTAACACAGAAACCATATGTTGAAAAGCAGCAGACAGCTTCTGAACAAGAGCTAGAGTGTCTAACATGGAGAAGAAGCAAGCCTGGTGGCAGAAGCTGAGTTCTGCCGCTGCTCTAAGTCTCAGGGACCTCTGGCAGTTCTGAGCATGCGCAGGTGAGTGAGAAGCTTCTGCAGAGCTTGCCCAACACAAGGCAGGGGGCTGCCGCAGAGGGACAAGGACACAGGCAGGGTTTGAAGGAGGTTAAAGGAGCTCAAGCTCTTAAATATTTCTCACTACTGTGACCAACAGACCTGAACAGAACAATTTCAGAGGGGAAGAGTTTATTTGGGGCTCATTGTTTTAGAGGTCTCAGTCCACAGATGGTCAGTTCCTTTTGCTCTGGGCCCAAGTTGAGACAGAACATCAAGGTGTTAAGGCATAATGGAGGAAAGCAGCTCAGACCATGATGGTCCTTAAGCACAGAGAGACTCCCCTCACCAGGGACAAAGTATAAAACCCAAAGACACGCTTCCAGTGACCTAAATCCTTCAGCTATGTCCTACCTGCCTACAGTTAGCACCTAGTTAATCCATCAGTGGGTTAATGAACTGGTTAGGTTAAAACGCTCATAACCCATTCATTTCACCTACAAAATTTCCTCTGTTGTCTCACACATGAGCTTTTGGGGCCACCTCATATATAAACCATACCACTCAGGGTGTTTGTATATATAACACAGGGACTACACAGGTAGGAGAACAAATAGAGAAAAATTACTTTTGAAAAGCAGAGCAAAGATATTCTTTAATGAAATAATGAGCAGTGGACACTAAGCAGATTAAAGGACCCTATAGAATGGGCCAAAATCCTTTTGGAAACTGCAGGGATCCAAGGTTAATAAGAGGGAGAATAGCTTTTACAGGACTTTAACAAAACCTTTCTACCCAGCACAACCTCACTGGGCCATGCTGAATGTCGTGTTATTGGATTTAGGTCCAGGGCAAAGGAATCCTCCTGTATGCTGCATTTTAAACATATGCAATGCCTGGCAATGGATATAACACTCAGGAGAATGATCAAAGACAGTCTCCCACATGGGATAATCAGGGGAAAAGATAGACTCACAGATAATCTAGATATTGTAGTAATCTAAAAAGAGATTTAAAATCTCATAATATTAAGTTTAAAAAAAGAGAAAGAAAAATAGAAAAATAGGATAAAAATGAAGAATTTCAACTACACACTGAAATTTCAAAAATATTGCTCAAATATGACTAAATAATTATGTAAGCATATATAATTACATATAAAATATCATAAATGTATATGTTATTTAGAATATATATTTCACATATACTCTTTCTAAAAAAATTTTTTGATACCAGGGCTTGAACTCAGGGGTACTTGAACACTGAGCCACATTCCTAGCCCTGTTTTGTGTTTTATTGAGAGACAGAGTCTCACTGAATTGCTTAGCGCTTCTGTTGCTGAGGCTGGATTTGAACGTGCAATTCTCCTGTCTTAGCCTCCCAAAGTGCTGGGATTACAGGCATGAGCCACTGCACCTGGCTTCACATATACACTTAAATATAGTATCATTTAATATACACACTACATATTATGCATAAATTATGTACTATTTTATATAATATACTTCACAATATGTTTTCATGTATTTATACATATATAAATATATATGAAAGATATAATTTAAATTCAGGTTTCAATAGCAGATGATAAACAGCATAAGATGGGATCAGTGAACAGAGAGGTTCATCAATAGAAAATAACCAAATTAAGCAAAGAGCTGGGTGCATTGGTGCATGCCTGTGATCCCAGTGAAATAGAAGTTTGAGGCAAGAGAATTGCAAGTTCGAAGTCAGCCTCAGCACCTTAGCAAAGCTTTGTCTGCGGATGTTGGTTAAGTAATCTTGGGTTCAGTCCCTGATACAAAAAATTAAAATAAAATAAGCAGAGAGAAGGGAAGGAAAATGTTGAAAATATGAGTGTTACACACAATCTCAGGTACATGTCATAGGAGACTTAGAACAAACAGAAAGAAAGCTGCAAGAACAATAAACAAGTGATGGATAAGGAATTTTCAGACTTTATGGGATACCATTAACAGGGGAAAAACCTTGTTAAATTTATGCCAAAATAGAAATTAAGAGGTGTTTCTTAATATGAATCTTGATATGTTGATAAAGCAAATACAGAGGCAAAAATCTTGAAATCAATCTATAGGACAGAGATGGGGGTGGTAGGATGAATAGGAAGAAAAATATACAGATTTAAAAGGATCCACACTCACAAAGGTGCAAGTTTTGAATGAAGACAAAGAAAATTATATAAGTAAAATTTTAAGAAGAGCTGAATGGAAATATTTGTTAGTCTAAATTTAGTATTTAGCAAAACCTCTATTCAAAACAATCCTTATGTGGAATATTAAGTTAGGAACATTTTAAATTGAGATAATTAATGGCCAGAAATTTTCAATAAAAATTTACTGAAAGAATTTTTTCAAATAGAAAAAAAAATATTTCATAAAGCTAAAATTTAAGGGAAAAATTTAAGAGCAATGAAAAGAGTAACTATTTTAATAAATAAAAAAACACTAGTGAACAGTGACTAGGGGGATAAAACAAATTGTCTTTTAGGGATTAAAACATTCAGGGATGAAGTGCTAGACAAAAATAAAGTAATGAGTCAAACACAGTAGGTGTATTATGTCATTCCAACCTTAATTCATGAAGGCTTTACACTAATTTGAATTAGAATATAACATTTCAAGGATGCATGTCATCATCTTTAGGATAAGTGAAACATAGAGAAAAATGAGAAGGTACAGGAAGTAGAGTTAAAAGCAAAAGTCATCAGTTAAAAAACACAAAGAGATCAAATGAGACATAAAACAAGTGGGCTTAGTGGGAAAAATGTATAGTAGTAAAATGAGTATACAAAACCAAATGCATAATAATTACATTACATATATATAAATTAAATATTGTAATGAAATGGAAAAGACTGAAAAACTGATAAAATAGAACAAAAACAAACAAAAATGCACACAATCAAATACCGTTTATAACAAACGTATCTTAAACATATTGGCAGAGATAAAAGTAAGTCTATGAATGTGTTAACTGTGAAAGAGTAACTAAAAAAACCTGATCTTGTTATGCTAATACAGACACAAAGCATTAAGTAGAATAATTCACAATAGTATTGGCTCAAAACCACTAGGACATAGTTTGTTGCATATGTTTATGAGTGTTTTTCAAGCCTAACAGAGTTTATAGAGAAATTTACGGCATTAAATCTGGAAAAAAAAAAGAAAAGCAAAATATGAACTGTGTGTCCTTCTAGCTGATAAAACAAGGAAAGAATAATTATGGATGCTGATCTATAATGTGGGGGAGGACATGAGAACAATGGAAGATCTCTGTTCACAGGGGTGTAAGGGGGGAGGGGGCATGGGGACAGTAAGGGTGGTGGAATATGATGGCCAGCATAGCCCTAAATTTATGTATGGCTGCATGTATGTTGTGATTCTATATCACTTACAACTAGAGAAGTGAAATGTTATCCTCCATCTGTGTACAATGAATCAAATTGCACTCTGATATCATGTAAACCTAAATAGAACAAATAAATAAATTAAATATGGAAAAAAATAAATTATGGACAAAAAATGAGAATTAGGAAAATAACAGATAATAGAAACAAATATATATAATAGAAACAAAACATATAATGAAGAAAATAAGCTAAGCCAATTTTTTAAAAATTATTTGTTTAATTAATTGATAAATGAGCCAAGCCAACTTTTACAAGAAGAATTCATAAGGTGGTTGAATATGGCTCAGTGGTAGAGTGCACAACAGTAACAAAAAAGTTAAAAAAACACTAATATGATCAATATGCTCACAGGTAAATCGATTTGGAAACACAAAGGAAAGGCCTGGTAATTAGCAAGCTATATCATGAAAATATGCACCAATACAGACTCAACTAGTATTAAATAAATAGAAAATATTATGAGCTTTGCAGAAGCTACAGAGAAATAAGGAGCTTTAAGAAAAGGGGATCTCATGAAAATAAAGGAATAGAAAAGGGTGGAGGTGATTTTCAAACTGTATGGGACACCATTAACAGAGAAAAATAACTTCTGTTAAAACATGCAGAAATAAAAATTAAGAGATATTTCTTAATATGATTTTGATATGTTGATAAAGTAAAGACAGAGGCAAAATATTAAAATCAAACTAGAGGACAGGGATAGGGATGGCCAGCTGAAGAGATGGAAAGGAGAGTGACACTAACATGAAATTGACCAAACCAGGCTGTGTGCATGTATAAATGCATCACAACAGATTCAACTTTGATGCATAACTTGTAATGCACCAATTAAAAACTAAATTAAAAGAAGAAAGATCAAGAGAGCAGAGAAAAAGGATTGGGGAGAGGGAAGGGGTGGTAGTGGGATAGAAATGGAGCAAATTGTGCTATATGCATCCATCAATATTATCACCACAATTATTTATAACTATAATGCACTAGCAAAAAAGAAAGAATACTAACACTTTTAAAAATAAGAAAAGTTATAAGCAATATTACATTGGTAATCTTATACATTGTTGATGTTGTCACGAATGCAAATATGGACAAATCCCTGGGGAATATTATTAATACAAACAAAGCACACAGTTAAAATGTTATAGACAATAAAAATCAATGTAGAATTTAACGCATTCTCAGAAATGAAGTCCAAAGATGAGATGGATTCCCTGTTGAACGTATTCACATTTATAAAGTATATAACTAAATATTAATGTATACAAACACTTTTATAGAATGCAAAATAGAGACTGGGCTTCTATGTATTTTTGGAAGCTAGTATAATCTTGCTTTCAATACTACAAAAATGTTATGAAAAAAAAAACAATTACTGTCCAGACACTCATAAAAATAAATGACACCTAAAAAAATTCAACAGATCAAATCCAGTGATCTATACAAAAGAATAAGACATCATGAACAACTAGAACACATCCCAGAATGCACATGTACTTTATCATTCAAAATTCAGGTAGGAAAATGTGGCCCTGATAGGAAGAAACCACCCTAGTGTCCTGCCAACTGGTCTAGTAGAAGCCAGCCCAGCTTTTGTTACTTCTGCTGAGTAGCAACAGTTTCTCAGAACAGTGACATCTGACAAAGCAACTCTGTAATCATGAAGGATTAAGAAAAATATAATACTCTTTATGATCAATTCTGAACAGGCAAAATCTCGAACATTGCTCAAATAAGGAAAATGACCAGTGTGTCTGTGTGCAATAGTACAACTGAAAAAAAAATTGCTTTATTAATTGTAGCATTAACTTTGCTTCATTCTTCTTAGATATTTCTGTCACATATTCTCAAGTTGCAAAAAACCCTATGTAATTAATTGTCAAGAAAAGGTATTGCTACATTTAGAGTTATCTATAAATATCTGTCAGGCAGGGTAAGATGTCATAAAAAATATGTTGTACCATTTCATATTTTAAAAATAAAAACTATTACCTCAAGGACATTTTGCAGTACATTTTAATATCCTTAAATAAAACTTCATTTCTTTTCTTGTATGGCAAAATGATTTAGTTCATGTTTCTATCTGGTGTTTCAGATGTTTTAACAAACTGTTGGTATTTTACCAGCTCCTATTAAATATGATGATAAAATAATCTTTTAAAATTCAATTCTTCAGTTCCGATACATCTACAGTAGTGCCTCCTACCAGGTTATCAGGGATTGTATTTTTTTTCTCTTGCATGAAAATTACTGCAATAGAATATTTGGCATCATGAATATTTTAGCACTAGAAGGAAATGCTTCCAGGCATAGTTACTTCGAATTATGTATCTCACTTTGTCCACTTGCTCTTCTGATATGGGTTGGACAAAAGGTCTGATAACATAAGTCATCAATGTGTCTGGTAGCCGACCAAACTGTAAGTGAAGAAAGTTGTCTATTCTTATGATTCCATTTTATGATTTTTTTTTTAAAAAATACATAAGTAAAGCACTCAAGAGGCACCACAATGGTCCTAGGATATTTTAAAAGTATAGATTAATCTATAAAATACCACTTCTGGATTAAAAATCCCAGGCCAAACAACTGTACTTTAGGTTTCCATTTTAAACCTGCACTAGAAGACTTTTAAAATAATGGACACAAATAAAACTGTACTTTTAAGTACTTTTCCTATTCAGTTTGCAACACATATCATCATTCACAGGAAGAGGAAAAAGCCATTTTAAAGGGAGGACAGGCCACTTATTCAACACCACCCTCTCTGTTACGTACTAGAGGTGTGAAACATATTCGTTTTTCCTAAAGACTGTGTGAAGCACACATTGCACATTACATAACCAAGAAGAGGGAAATCAGGTGCTGTTGCAGCTAACCAAACTAAAGAACAGTTTAGAATTCTAATTATTTTCAGGTCATTAGGACTGACTGTGTGTGGGAGTGAGCATGTGTGAGTGTGTGTGTGCATGTGTGCTGTGTGTACACATACACAAATTTTCAGGTTTAATCAAAAGTTTAATATCTCAGTTAATCATTCAGGAGGTTATGGCAGAATATATTTGTCTCAGTTGCGCTATTCTTTTTCTTTTTTTCCTGACAGTTTTTCTCTCATGATTTTCTAGTTTTAATTGTTTCATCCTTAGATTTGAACACACACACACACACACATACAAACACAAATAGTAGGGTCAGTAAGTTTTCTCATAGTACACACAATTTGATGAATGATTACCTAGTGTCTATGCTATAATAAATGCTTCAATATATTTAATGCTATTTTGCCTAATTAGTAATTAATAGGCAAAAGTAATACAGATTAAATGTTCTAATACAAGGATTCCCAAACTTTTTGTGACTAAGAATTTCCTGAAACACTTAAAAAGCAGGCTCAGTGCTCTTACAACAGAAAATGGAATAGATATTAAGTAGGACAACCTGGAAATCTGTAATGTGAATGTAATTTTCAGTGTGACCCATGAGTTTGACAGAGCCATAGTCCAGAGCTACTGAATCAGACCTTCATATAAAACAAGATATATGGGTAAATCATTTCATGTTTGAAGAATATTCTTCTACCATATCATCCCTTTCAATTATTCTCCTACCTAAAATACTTTCATGATCTTTCTACCAATATGAAATAACAATATCTAGCTCCATCTTCTCCATTTACTGATCAGAAAACAAAGATCCAGATATATGGATTTTGATAAATAAATGGATCTTGATCTCTATTCTCTGAGGCCGACTGCCTTTCTAACATTGTTGTTCTTGTGTAACAACACTCTCTGTCCTTAGTTTAGTATGCAAGGAATTCTACTGTTGGTATCAATTGTCATTTTTAGCCAACTTCTGTTATTTCCTCCGTGTTCATTCATTCATGCACTGATTGACTCGAGTAACATTGAACTCCCACTGATAGTCAATTTGGATCACTCATCATTCAGGACTCATCACACCTATCAGTCTTTGATGATTAAGGTCGTAGGGACTGAAGAGCACAACCCCATCAATATTCATAAAGTGAAATCTTGTAAACACTTCAAAATATTATTCAGTTATAATTCCTCCCCAAAGCATTCTCTAATGATGAAGCTATGAAGGGATTTTTAGCTGCCTAAATATTCTTTGGCAATTCTTATTTTAGTTGCCTATTGTTGCTGTAACAAATAGCCAGCAACATTTTGACTTAAAACAACACACTTTGTTTTCTTCAAAGTAGGAGAGGTCAAAAGTCTCAAATCACTGCGTCAGCAGAGCTGTGTTCCTTCCAGAGGCTTCAGTGGAGGACACATCCATTTAAAGTAAGATATTTACAGTTGCTGGAGATTGAAAGGGACTTATTTTGGGGTAAACTACTTAGTCTACCACAATGCTCTATGCTTGTCAAGAGGGGTATCACTAATGATGTCTTAGAAATAAGTGGTGCGATCAGGAAGGAAGGGAAGAAGAACTAGTAAGAGAAACACAAAGCAAAAGACTTTTTCTTTTCTATTTCTCTAATATTTATATCTAAACAAAGCTCTGTCATAATTTGTGATTTTTTCCTTCAATCCTAAAAGTATACATGTAAACTAACCATAAACTGTTAAGTAGGATACTAACCTTAGTTATAATATTCCATAGAAAATCAAACTACTTATAACACTATAACATTGGAATTCAAAACCAGTATCAATGTAGAGAATATTATTTTGTGCATAGCTTTTGGCAGTTAAACATGCACTAAGAGATTTGGTTCTCTAAAGTGTGGGTTTCCTGTCAGGTTAGTGTGCCTATAGTGGAATTTAATTTTTTTTTTGCCAGCATTTATTTATTCTGGAAAAATAGAAAACAGTGACACTCTTCCTTTTTGTGTGGAAGGGTTCATACTACTCTGCACTCTCCAATAATTATCACAAAGTGAAACTTTGCTCTTGATTACCACCTAAACACAAGATCTGTGGTCCCATCTGTCTGATTACACTATCCTTAAACAGTAGCTGTGAGGGAGAGAGATAGAGAGAGAGATCATTTATGGTGATTAATCTCAAATTTTATAAACCCCAAACTGTGGATCCTTCAGTCCACTGTCAGAAAAGCCAGGCAGGTGGCATAATTTTATGTTGCCCTTTTCTACTTCAGATGGAAGAACAACAAAGATGTCCACTTATCTATCTACCTACCTACCTATTAATCATACACTGCTTCATACCTTAGTAGTGGTGTATGTCTACCTCAAGAGATCTACATCTACATCTTGATGCGTATCTACATCGAGAGGTCTACATCTAGCCACCCTTCCTGAATTTCTTAAGGAAAATACTTTTTCTTTGCTATTTCTCTAATATTCATATCTAAACAAAGCTCTGTCATAATTTGTGATTTTGTTTTCTTAAATTCTAAAAGTATACAGATATCCTAACCATAAACTTTTATGTAGGATACTAATCCTAGTTATAATATTCCATGGAAAATCAAACTACTTATAACACTAAAATTATGAGCACACAGTACTTTGAACACACATTAATGTCTATTCATTCATTCTTTTCTTTTAAATATAACAAACTTTAATTTTTTCCAAACGTATTTCTAAAGTGAAAAATTCTCACAATTGGTGAAAATAATTGTGGAAAAATTTTTTACAAATTTTTATAATTTTATTAGTTCATTATAGTTACATGTGATTGGGATTCATCTTGACATAATTATTCAAATATGGAATATAATGTTCTACAATTCAGTCCCAAGTGTTTCCTCTTTCCTTTCCCTCCCCTTGCCCCTGTTTCTCTTCCTCTATTCTACTGGTCTTCCTTCTATTTATTTACAGCTTTTTTAAAAAAATAAAATTAATGCTTTATAGACATATATAAATTATTCATGACATATATGTATATAGGTTAGTTGGGTCAATTTCATTCCACCATTCCTCCCTTTTCCCTATCCTTCTACTTCTCCTTATTTCCTTTCCCCTACTCCACTGATCTCTCTTCCATTTTCAAGGAATTCCCTGCCAACATTATTCCCCTTATCTTTCTTTAGCATCTACTTTAGCGTCTACATTCAAGCCTTGACTTATTGAGTCTAGCTTATTTCATTTGGCATAATATTCTCCAATTCCATTCATTTTTCATTCTTCTCTATGACTGAATAAAAGTCCATTGTGTGTGTGTGTGTGTGTATATATATATATATATATATATATATATATATATATACACACATGCATATCATTTTTTAAATTTTATTAATCCATCTTTCTATTTATGGGCACCTGGGCTGATTCCATGCCTTGATTATTGAGAATTGTGCTGCTATAAGTGTTGATGTGGCTGCATCAATATAATATGTTGATTTTAGTTCTTTTGGATAAATAGTGGAGCAGTTGGATTATATGGTGGTTCAATTTCTTGTTTTTGAGACATCCCACATCGTTTTCCAGAGTAGTTGTACTAATGCTAGACACAAGAATCATGTAAGAGAAGGAACTTACAGGGATACAGATAGGAAAAGAAGAAATCAAATTACCTTGGCTGGCTAATGACCTCATCCTTCCTATATTTAGAAAACCAAAAAACTCTACCAAAAGACTTACAAGTTGATAAACTTAGAAAAGTAGCATGCTATAAAATCAACTACATAAATTGGTCATGTTCCTATATTCCAATAATGAATCTGGTAAAAGAGAAATTAGGAAAACTGTCCCATTTACAATAGCCTAAAAAAAAGGGAATCATTCTAACAAAAGAGGTGAAAAACATTTACAATGAAATTCATAGAATACTAATAGGCAGAATTAATATTACCCAAAGGGCCATACTAGCAAAAGCATTGTACAGATTCACTGCAATGCCTATCAAAATACCAAAGACATTTTTCACAGAACTAGAAAATATTGTTATAAAATCCATTTGGAAGAAGAAGAGTCCCAGAACAGTCAAAGCAATCCTGAGCAAAAAGAGCAATGTGGGAAACATCACAGTACCTGATCTCCAAATATACTATACAGCCATAGTATCAAAAGATAGGATAGTATTGGCACCACAACAGACAAGAAGACCAGTGGGATAGAATAGAAGGTATAGAAAAAAGTCCATGTATATACAGTCAACCGATACTAGACAAAGGTACCAAAAACATACATTGGAGAAAAGATAGCCTTTTAAACAATTGGTGCTGAGAAAACTCGATATTCATATGTAGAAGAATGAAATTAGATCCCTACTCTCTTTCTGCGCAAAAGTCAATTCAAAGGGACCCAAGAGCTAGAAATTAAACCAGAAACTCTTCAACTGCTAGAAGAAAATATAGGCCCACCATTCCAACATATTGGTGCAAGAACCAACTTCCTTAACACAAGTCCAAAGCTCAAGAAATAAAACCAAGAATCAATACGGTGGAAGTCATCAAATGATAAAGCATCTATGCATCAAAGAAAACAAGAGAATGAGGAGAGAATCTAGAGAATGGAAGAAGATCTTTGCCATCTATTCCTCAGATGGGGGATTAATATTCAGAATATAAAAGAATGAAATTATGGCATTTGAAGGTAAATGGATGGAGCTGGAGAATATCATGCTAAGCAAAATAAACCAAACCCCCCAAACCAAAGGCTGAATATAAGCTGATGTTGATCCATAATGGGGTGGGGGTTGGTTAGGGAAAATGAAGCAACTTTGGATTGGGCAGAGGGGACTGAGGAGAGGGGAGAGGGTGTGGGGGTGGGAAGGACGGTGGGATGAGATAGACATTATTACCCCACATACATGTATGATTACATGACCGGTGTGACTCTGCACCATGTACAGCCAGAGGAATGAGTAGTTGTGCTCCATTTGTGTGCAATGTATCAAAATGCATTCTTCTGTCACGTACAACTAATTAGAACAAATTAAAAAATAAAAATAAAAAAACATATCCAGAACATATAAATAACTAAAAATCTTAACACCAAAAAAATTAATAAATGGGCCAAAGAACCAAGAATAAACATTACAAGTAGCCAACAAATATAGGAAAAACTGTTCAACATTTCTAGCAAATAAAGATGACATTGAGATTTCATCTTATTCCAGTCAGAATGGTAATCATCAAGAATACAAATAATAATAAATGCTAGCCAGAATTTGGGGGAAAGTTATACTCATAAATTGTTGGTGGGAATGCAAATTAGTAAAACCACTCTAGAACAATATTCTTTTATTTTCCTCTTTGAAATCATCTTCCTTCCCCCATTAGGCAAGAACTGAGCCCATCTATTGCCAGTGTCTCCAACATTCTTCTAAGGATGACCACAAGGTGATCACAACAGTTTTTCTCTTCTACAATGACAGTGGTTGAGTTTTGCTAGCATGCATGCCATAGAAAAGAGAACCTTAGCTGTTTGTATGGACTCTCAAGGGAAATATGTCTGACTTAAATATTTAATTCAAATGGTATCAAATGGTGCAGCATCAAGGTAGAAATCCCACAACAAAGAGCTGGGTATGGCTCAAATCTCCATCACCTCAAGGTCTTATCATTTATTTATCTTGAGCATATTCACATCTTTTCTTGTAATTATTTTGGAAAATACAATGCATGGATATGAATGCTCTGATTTGATCATTCCCCAATGGATACATAGATCAAAACATCACACTGTACCTCACAAGAATGTGCAAATATTTTGTTGATCAAAGAAAGAATAAAATTAATAAAAGATGAAAATGATTCAAATAAAAGTATGAAGTATAATGTGAAGTTCTTACTTATCTGTTTAATTTTCATTGTGTTTAAAGCTCTGCTTGAGTGTGAAAAGTTTTATCATATCACAAAAATCATGAATATTTAGAAAACTAGACGGGAAAAAGAAAGCTAATTCTATCATTATTCTCTCATTATCATTGTGAACTACATCACCAGATAACAAATGAATTAGGGTAGCAATTTACATCTCAGGGAAAACAATCTGACTTATCAACAAATAAATAAAATGCATAAATAGTACCTTTCATATGGGACACAAAGCAATACTCCATTCTTTTTTAGAAATGGTGCACTTGGTATAGCGAGTGGAGTAGAAGTATTAATTATACAATTTATATTTTAATTATAAAAATATAACGACTATAAATACATATTCAAAATTATATTATTTGGTGTATTCAAAATTGTGCTGAGAGATCAAAATATTATTTTTAAAAAAGAATATCTGGAGGAAATAAAAATTAGTTATGACATGGACATTTTCTAGCCACCTCCAGTGATTAATTTGTATTATCACTGGCAATAAATGCTGCTATGTGTTTTGGACTGGTATAATTTTGGCCTATTTGAATCCAATGTGTACAGAGTATTCCTGAATTTCTCTGTTTAAATGTAATCTTGAATGGCAATTTCACCAGTTCTTACACATTATAAGAAAAAAAAATCTGTGAAAATATTTTTAGATAAGATGATTTTATGTGTCCAATAACATGTTTCTCCAGAGTTCAAAAAACACACTAATTACATTCTACTTCCACTGAGTCTCACAATTTCATCAGTATAATAGTATTGCTAAATCATCCTGTATAGCATTATCTCACTTTATTCCTGAAATATATTTTTGATTCTATCATTTTTTCCTTTTAAGAATCAATAAGTAGGGCTGGGGATATAGCTCAGTTGGTAAAGTGCTTACCTTGCATGCATAATTCCCTTAGTTCAATCCCCAGCACCACCAAAGAGAGAGAGAGAGAGAGAGAGAGAGAGAGAGAGAGAGAGAATCAATAAGTATTCAACATTGTCAACTGCTCAAGTGCTTGAGAAACTTATTTGTTTATATTCCCATTGCATATTAACATCCCATCAGATTGCTCTATGTATTCTCTTTATAGTTGTACAAACTATAATCAGTTATAATCCCACCTCTGTAATTATTTCACTTATACAGTAGATATTAAGTGATGTAGCTTTACTAAAGTATATATGCCTAAAAAACCTGCCAGCATCCTGACATCAAAGACTGTTGTGTAGGGGTTAGGGTTGTGGCTCAGGTGGTAGAACACGTGCCTCGCACGTGCGAGGCACTGGGTTCGATTCTCAGCACCACATGTAAATGAATACAATAAAAGTCCATCAACAACTAAAAAAAAAAAAAAAAAGACTCCATGTAAACTGCTCATTTTTTTATCCATTGGATACAGTGCAAGTACAACATAGAGAAGCCATGTAAATATGTCAAATTAGATTCACAGATATAATGAGAGTCCTGCTTAACACTTAAGAATGTATTGCAGGTGCTGGAGTTGCGACTCAGTGGTAGAGCACTTGCCTGGCATGTTTGAGGCACTGGGTTCAATTCTCAGCACCACATATAAATAAATGAAATAAAGGTCCATTGACAACTAAAAAATCTTTTTAAAAAAGAATGTATTCCAATACTCAAATGTAAGTGGTGTGAATGCTTTTAATATATTTTAACGTAATCCTGTGAATGCTTGCTCTTGCAAGTAAATCACTTTCCTGAGTTCTTTGCCACAAAGCTTTGCACAGAAGTGGAGCACTACATTTTCTTCAGGTGGGGGATACTGGGGATTGAACCCAGACATGCTTTACCACTCAGCCAAATCTGCAGTCCTTTTTATCTTCTATTTTGAGACAGGGTCTTACTAAGTTGCTGAGGCTGGCTTTGAACTAGTGATCCTCCTGCCTCAGCCTCCTGAGTCCCTGGGATCATAAACATGCGTCACACACCATGCCGGATTTATTCTATTTCATTACTGAAACTGTCTGGAATACCTACGTCACTCAAGAATTGATCTATACCTATTAGCATGCTTTTGATTCTTTTATTTTAGGATTAGATTTTTCATGTGTGTTATCAGTGAAGAATACTAAAATCTGGACTATAACACACAGTTTGATACAAAATTTAGAATTCAGGATTCAAACTCAAATATATTTCTTTTCAAAATTCTTTTGAAAAATTTTTATTTGGTACAATTCTTGCTCAAACTATCTCTCTTAGTGTTAATGTTTATTTTGATTCTGTATATTTCTTTCTCACTCATATTTGTTTTTTTTTTTTTTCATTTCTTGTGTTCTCCAAGCCACACCTAAATTAAAGGATGTCATTATAACATCTGAAATGAGATCTAAAATAAGCAAGGCTTTTGAATTTTACAAACAGGGTCTCTGTGCATAACAGAATAGAGTATAAGTCATTCAACAGGCTGAGACTACTGCCTTGACCCTCCATTGCACAAATGACACAAAATTTTGGTGACAATGTTTTCCGAAAAAGAGATTAAATACAATTGAAAGCATTGCTTTCAAGAGCCATTCACTTCAGTTATTTAGTGATAATAGTTACTCTCATCTTGCACAAAGTTATCACCAGGGGAAAAGTAGGTTGTATAATGTTCCCTGGAGAGAAATACACACACACACAAATGTGTATGCGTATGTATGTGTAAATATGTATGTACAAATCTTTGATAAAAATAATGTTTTTATTTCCTTTCCATAGTAGGCATGCAGAAATAAATTCATGGCCTTAATCTCTATGTTCTGTGCTCAATGTATTCTATTTCTCACATTATTTCATAGTATTTTTGTGGGTAAATGTTGAAAAATGAGTTGCATTAGGAATATGTTCAACTAACAAAATTTATAATTCAGTCAGAAAATGTACAAAAAAGATTGTAGTATTGGGCTTAAACCATACAATGCACAGGTAATATGTATTATTTTACATTCATTTTTCTTTCGTTTTCACATTTCTCTTAGATGTGCATGTCATAGCGAGAGAAATTGACACCAGCACAATGAGCTCCTGTGTATTCTACTTTGTTCTCTCCTTCTTACAGAGAGGAAATCTTGAACAAAAACATTCATTTCCAGTTGGGTACCTTCTCTACTGAAGTTGAAAAAATAAATAAATCCATCATTGGATTTTTACATCCCATGTAAAATTGCTAGATTTAAATGGCATTTAAAAAATAATGATTCTTTTCATGTGATGACGTTTATGAAAAGAGGAAATGTTGGCTCAGAGAAAAGAGATGAATGAATACAATAAGACCTGTGTTGGAGGGATTTATGATGTATATTTAGCATTGTAGACAACATAATACATCACTGCCACAGTCAATCTGAAAAATACATTAGATGCCATTTGCTTTGCGTCAGCCTATCTGGGTTCTTTTCAGATGTCATTTTCAAGATTTATACATCCATTTTATACCATATAATAAAGACTCTATTACTGATTATAAACAATCTCTCAAACATAATGTTTTTGTTTTAAGTTTGAGGCTGCTCACATGCGTGCCATGAACTTTGTGGTGATCCCTGAGAAACAGAACACCATGCTGCTAATGGATCCGAAGAGAGCACAGTCATGGTAAATGGAATTAGTCTTATGGTCTCTGTATTAGTCTCAACATGGTATGTGGATGGTCCCAGTAGGCCAAGTTCAAATGCTGCCTGCAATTCTAGAGAGAGCTTTGTCTATCATATAGTGTGCATATAGTGATGTCCATGGGTAGTTTTCTATGTCTGACCCAGTTCTGTGTTCATCAGGCTTGCATGGGTTTATAAATTCCTGAAGGCTTCATTCTCTCAACATGGCATCCTTATGTGGAATGATACAAATTGGTCATGTTCAAATTAATTTTATTTATGGTGTTTATAACAATAAAAGAACACAACCAGGAGTACATGTATAATTTTAATTCTTCAGGCTAGGAAAATATTTTGATATCTTAACCATAAACTGAAATATCAAAATGTGTTCTTGATGAACAGTTATGTGTAATTCAACACTATTAAAGTATGAGAGAAAAGCTTTCATATAAAAGTCTGAATGAATAAATGGGCTTGACCCCCCCTAAAAAAGTATTGGAACAAAAATTGTTTGAAAAGAACATAGTTCAAAGAAACATACATATTATATGTCTCCTAGATCTCTCATAATATTTTACTACTTTCTGCTTACTCCATTTATTAGAGAATGAGCATTTTCATGAAATCAATCCAAGAATTAATGATAATTTCTTAAATTGAAGACTTTTAATCATCTCTGTTACTATTGACTTGCTTTTAATACTCTACCTATTTAAATATTTCAAAAGAGCTATTTCAGGGCTGATCATGTTAATCCTGCACCTTGCAGAGTTAAGCATGTTAATTTTATTTAATCCTTTTTTTAAAGTAGACATTTCAAATAAGCCAATGTCAAATCTATTTAAAAGTAAAGGAATTTGATATACTGTATAGATTGCTATAATAATAAGAATGATTCAGAATGTTTTAGTTTTAGCATAGGGATTGTTTAAAATATTTTAAAATACACATTTTCAAACCCATAGGTAATCCACGAGGTATTTAGAAGTTGAATCTTGCCCACTCAAACTGATTACTGTGTAGATCAACCCTTGGTCCTGGGAGAGCATTTACATTAACACAAAAATTACATTTAAAAATGTCGTGTCCTCTCCTACCAAGTTAAATCAATGTGCTTGCTTTTTCCCTGAAGGCCAACATAAATGCAAGAAGGCAATTTTAGATGTGAAGGACCTCTATAAACAATATTCTTTTTCCAATTTTAAGAAGGTGAAACCAAAAGATTGAACAAATTTAACTTTCAGAGCATACTAATTAGTTTTATGTAAAAGAAGTAACCATTTTTGTAGCTGATATGACATAAACCATGAAACTTACAATATGAAATAAAGCAATATTCCAATCCGTACATTGTTAATAATGATTAATACAATTATAATGTTTATAGTTTACCAATGTCTCATCATTGAATTGGTTATAGCTACCTACATTCTTTCAAAAGTGAGGTACAATAGAGTCCAAGAGGAAAGCCCCAGATGAGAGTTTAAGCATATATCTCATCATGTGTCTCATATGTTACTATATTATTTAATTGTAGCACTCAGAAAACCTAGACTAATTGAAACTGAATAGGATCAATCACTCTGAACTTAAAAATGATCTCAGAATTACATGGGCCAATATACTGAATTATTATACCTATATTTAACTATTTTTTTTATAATTTTCAGGTCACAATTTAGTTTGTTGATTTAAAGATCAGGAAAAGGAATCTCTGAAAGTCTAAGTTACACATGACACCCTATGTACTGATAAACTGTTATTCAAAGTCAGCTCTATTCTGATGTGAAAGTTGATCCTACTTTTGTTGCTATTTTATCTAGGTATCTCTGCATAGATTATTGCCTGACTTATCTTATTCACATATATTTCAATACATTTTTTCTAATAGTGGTTCTAAAAATCATTAAGTAGTAGAGCTTTTGCAAGTTATCTGAAATAACTCTTTGTGTATATGAGAAGACTAAGGCCTAATAAAGTTGTGGGATTTTCTAAGACAGATTTGCTTCTTAATAGTAGAGGCAGAAGGAGAAACCAAGCCTGGCACTAAAAGCTCTATGTTTGCCAGACACATCTTTCAGTGATCATCTTCTCAGTGAATATAAACAGATGTTCTAACCTGTAAATGAGGCTCTCCCCAATTTTCTGTGCTTCATGTCCTGAGAATCATAAGAAATATTAACATGAAATGAAGACATTAATTAACCTGAAGACATTAATTAACAAAATATAATTTGACTAAAGTAAGTGTGCTATATAAAATCATCCAGGCACAGTGGCACTCACTTGTAATCCAAGTAGCTCAGGAGGTTGAGTCAGGAAGATTGAGAGATCAAAGCCAGTTTCAGCAACTTAGCCAGGCCCTGTCTCAAAATAAAAAATAAAAAGGGGCTGGGAATGTTGTTCAGTGGTTTAAGTGCCCATGGGTTCAACCCTCAGTACAAAAAAAAAAAAAAAAAAGAGTGTAAGTTTTTCTTGTTTCTTTTTTTTTTAACTAAATCCATTTGGTATTTAAATTTTGGAAAG
Source organism: Geosciurus inauris (assembly GCA_004024805.1). Taxonomy (NCBI): domain Eukaryota; kingdom Metazoa; phylum Chordata; class Mammalia; order Rodentia; family Sciuridae; genus Geosciurus; species Geosciurus inauris. Next base: position 37,778 of record PVHX01012331.1, read on the forward strand.
AATAAAACAAAGTAGTGGATACATTATTAATCAGTGATATTTTGTATTCATTTTTTCCTCAAAGACATATAATTACAAAATTTATGTATCTCTGTTTTTTTATGTTGGTAACATTTTCATTGATAAACACCCTTTTTTAGTACTGGAGATTAAACTCAGGGGCACTCAACCACTGAGCCACATCCCCAGCCCTATGTTGTTTTTTTGTTTTTTGTTTTTTTTTGGAGATAGGATCTCATTGAGTTGCTTAGTGTCTTTACCATTGCTGAGGCTGGCTTTGTACTTGCGATCCTCCTGCCTCAGTCTCCTGAGCTGCTGGGATTACAGATGAAGATATCTTTATTTAATATTTAAACAACCAAATTTTAGGGGAAAATACAATGAGGGAACTTATGAACAGAACACATAACATGATAACTCAAATTTTGTTAAAAATTTTAAGTCTTTATGTAAATCAACAAATATTATTTTAAATGCAAAAATGATGCTTCCCCATTTCTTAAAAATATTCAATTGTCTTCATAATTAGTATAATTAGTAAGTTATTTCTATTATTTTTGAAGCAACACCAAATGAAGTAACTAAATGATAATTTTTACTTTACATAAAGTAATTTAATTTCTAGTTTAAATTGATGAGGATTCCATAATTTTACAAGACTTAACTTTAATATGACATTTACCTATCTAATATAAGTTTCTCAAAATAGTAGGAGAAAGAAAAGCATTCTGATTGTTTAGAGATACATTGCATAAACAGGTGATATGGAAAGCAGTGCGCTCTATCATGTGAGTTTTTCTGGAATAAAATTCAGGCAGGTACATTTTCAACTTGACTATGCATAAACAGGCATTGAATTTTTATTCAAATGAAGTCTAAGAACCTGCATTTTAGGAAAGCAAGTCCATTTAAAAAAATCAGGAGGAAGTAGCTGATAAATCTGAGGAATTGAAAAATGTTGTTCTATGTTTTAAAAGTATTTTTCTATCCAAATTACATTGACAATTTGGGAGCACAGTATTAAAAAGAGCATTGTACAGATATTTTTTAAATAAAAATAATACTTAATTCTATTTATTCTGTCACTAACATATTCAAACTAAAATATTTGGGCAATTCTTTTTAAAAGTAGCCAATATTTTAATTAAGATCATTCTTACCCTTGATAGTGATATATTAATGCAATCCAAGTCACCTGTGGACAAAGTTGTCAGTTTGTCTCTATGTGCAACTAATACAGAAGCTGCAGAGACTGTTTCAATAAACTTTGTTTTCAAATAAATATTCTATGAGTGTATATCAGTTGCTTCATACCACTTATTGAGATATAACTATTATTCCAATAAACTGAAAAATAAATTTTAACATATTAGAAAAAAATAGCAATCTCTACCATGAAAATCCAAATCTTTTAACTTACTAGCTCTAACACTTATATATAATTTAAATAAGAAAAGCAAAATTTCAACTCTTTAAATGTATACATTTATATGCATATATATGTATATATAAAGATATATATACAAAATATATATGTGTGTGTATATATATAGTGTGTGTGTATATATATATAGTGTGTGTGTATATATGTGTGTGTGTGTGTTTGTGTGTGTGTATAGTGTGTATTTGTGTATATCTGTGTTTGTTAGCATTGGAGATTGAACCCAGGGCTTTGGGCATGTTACTACTGAGTTATGTCCCTAATACCAAATATCACTTTTTAAAATATTTTTTCTTTTGAGACAGAGTTTCACTTTATTTCCTAGGCTATAGTCCTGCTCAGCTAATCTTCTTACCTCAGCCTCTCACTAGCTAAGAAAAAAATAGATTTATTTAAAAGTACAAGTTATATTATGTACTCCAGTTCAATATAAATTTAGACCCATTACAAAGAACCTGTCTGTGGAGAATTTTGCAACCTTAATCAAAGCCATCATTTATACACAATCTCTAAACATCCAAGAAAAATGTTAAATATTCTCAATATACTTATTAAAGGTAAAGATTAAGCAGGTTTTGAAAACTAGATATATACTGTGAAATGCCAATATAGCATTTAAACATAGTTAGAAGTGATCACTACAAACTCCATAGGACTCATATAATCAAATTTAGATGTAATGATTATTAATAATTGTTAATGTATTTGGCATTATCATTCTTATCTAAGAAGTTAAAAGACTTATATTCAGATGTATGCTTTGTGTGCCAGAATTGCTCCATCCTTAAATGGAAGACTGAGACTCTGAGAAGTTTTCCATATTCAACTTCAATGCTTTTACTGAATTATCAGTCAATTTCATTAATTTTTACTGACTGGATCATACAGGCCCAGAAACAACAGGAAACTTTGTCAGAGGACTGCAGGTCACTTAATCTCTACTCTGCCTCACACTCTTTCCAGATAGTGTTTCCATTCATATTTTATATGTACATATAATATGAACATCTGGACTGCCCTTATCCAAAAATGCATTGCACTCTGCTTAAGGGAGGAAGGAAAGGGGAATGGGTATAGTAATGACGGTTGATTGAGATGGTCATCACTACCCTTGGTGCATGTTATGAAGACACAAATGGTGTGACTCTATCTGGTTTGAAACCAGAGAAATGGAAAAATTGAGCTCTATATATGTACTATGACTTGAAATGCATTTAAATAAAATAATTAAATTTAAAAAATTTTAAAAAAAGAAAACAAAAAAAAAGTATCCTCCAAACAAAATATAGGGTTTTTTTTTACCCTATTAACTCACATATCAGATTCTTTCCTATATTTTCTTCTGACATCTAATGTTTTTTGAAAACTCTGATATCCTGACTTATATGAGAAAACTGGGTGTACATATGCTTGAGAACATGGATGGAAGTCTCAGCAGTTTGTTCTGAAATGATTAAGTTTTACATGCTGCTGTAATGCAGTGGCCAGTGATTTTAGGCAAAAGTAGATACAAGGTAATTATACTTACAGAAATTGTAGTTTCATTCAAACTCTATAATGTCTAGAAGAAACTAAAAAAAAAAGAAGCCAGCTTTTCCAAGTGATCCCATTTCTACCACTTTTATGATTTTCCCATTTGTATGAACAGATAGCCCTTCATGAATGTTTGTTAAATTATCATATTATAAGAACAAAAAATATGTGATATAATCAGAAACCAAGTTGTATAAAGTTAGTGAAATATTAAGTAAAGTAAAAAGTTGTAGGCCTATGTTAAATTTAAGACTGTAAATTATTGATTAAAACAAACACTTTTATGGACGTAAGAGAAGTTAAGTAATAAATAAACAATCTCCTAGACATGTTGTGAATTCTGTCACTACTATAAATAAAATGTGCAAATGAAAACAAATTTCAGAGTAGGCACAAAAAAACCTACTGCCTTTTCAGCAAATATTTATATTCTAATTAAATAAAAATAATTAAGATAGCACATTTCACACTAATAAGCGCTAGTAGAATATTTATTAGTTGTGCTTAGTCTTATAAAAATAAACATGTACGGATTTATACTAATCCCAAATGTATTCTAGAAAGCCATCAATATAAAAAATAAATTTAAGTAAGGTGCCAGAATCCTACACAATATAAGCGTGTTTTGCAAAGTTCACATGGACGCTTTAGTTAATTACCACTTTAGCTTTGTTTTCCAGTGAAATAGACCTCTTTGGTAAAAGTTAATTTTATAAAACGAAATACCTAGTATATAGGTGTGTATTAATTATTTATATTTTGTTAATATAAAATTATCCTTGCTATGTAAATGTGAATCATTATTGCTTACAATCAAATAAAAGCTTATTTGAGCCCCAAGCAAATCAAAACCAAGATTTATTGATGTCTTAGCATAGAACCTAAAATCTTTCAGTTGCTGGACTTCCCCCAAATGCCCTGTCCTTCAAGAAGGTTGATCCTGCAGGAGCAGCCCAGATGGGTTTGCATTCAACACAATCACAAAGGGCCCGCGACTCAGAGGTGCACCATGTTTGATTGAATGCTCCCCTGCTACTCTCTCAAAATGCTTAACAGTTTTTTGAAAAAGAGACTCTGTATTTTCGGTTTTCATTGAATTCTACAAATTATACAATCATTCCTGATTATCAGGTGCAAGAAGGAGAGTGGAAATATAACCTTTATTTGAGTGGGGCAAGTGGGCCATAGCTATATGCCCCAGACAACCAAACTGGAAGACTGAAATCTCTACCTCAAAGTGTATTGTCAGAAATGACAATAAAAGCACCCATCAAAAGGCCTAGGGATATTTTATATTGATTTTTTTTTCTTAGCATACATCTTAACTTTAAAATAGAACCAAAAGTCTAAAACTAAAATGATATACAAGACATAATAGGCTATATATTACCAAAGTCAGGGCCAGATTCAGCAATATTAATATTAGGTAAAAAATATTTAAGGTACTAAATATTAAATGAATATGGAAGAGACAAAATAGCTGTAGCAGTTTTAAATTAATTTAAATGAAAAATAAAATGTCTTTGAATTTTATATATGAATATATTCAAGAAAAGAATTATTAATTCAAGCAGATAAGGAGATTTTAATCAACCTCATCTGGAAAATGATGCATTGAAGGGGAAAAAATGACAGATATCTGGATAATTTGATGAAAACATTTCAGTAAGTCCAGTCTACTGCTCATTCAGCAATCTAGGTTCTAAACAGTCTTCTTTCAAGCTGAGGTGAGATAATCATCACTCCTCCATCCCCCAAAAAATATGTACAACGTACTTGGCCCAAAATAAGCCTGTTTAATAAATGTTAAATAATGGATACTATATAGGTGTTATTCTAGGATTACAAAGCAATGCTATTAAAATTATACTATAATCACCATTAGTGTTCCAGGGTTATAATTGTTGTAGGCAAGATCTATTAATAAATACTCAAATTAGTGTGCAAAACATTAAGGAGAAACAAAATATTTGTATAAACTAAAAAGTATTGGTCCCCCAGATTTGCAAATTGCAGGAGGTGAAGGTCAGTATCTTCTCCTTGAGTGGAGAGCTAGGGAAACTACACATCAAGACCAATAATCACATCTTTGCAAGTGATGTATCCCTGGGAGCAGCCAGAGAAGTCAAATAATGACAATTCTCTAAGAATGAGGCCTGGATGACACTTATCTTGTAATGTCCACTTCTATGGCGGGCAGACCATTGGTTTTTATTATGATTGTGATGTACTGCTTGTCAAGGCGAGGAGAGAGCTGGAAAGGGAGATGGCACTAGAAGAAGTTAAAATGCCCCCAAATCTTTCTGTTCTTACTGAATTTCTGCTGCTATCCTTGAATAAAGCATCCTCAAATTGCTATACATTTTTGATTTCTAGATTTATGAAAAAAAGTGGATCCTGATGTTTTTGTAAGCTTTTTCTTGTATTTTATGGAAGATAGAATTTGTAGAAGCCCCTACACTCATTTCTTCTAACTAGCATTAAATGTATGATTAGCCTGAAGGAATGCAAGGAAGATTGATAGAATTAGAGAGCTGCCGAAAAACAAGCAAAGAAAGTATCTTCGGAATTTGTATTTGCAATGTGGTTAAATGAGGAGTAAAATAATGTCTAAAACAGAAAGTGAAGAACAAAACATAGGTGATTTTATTTATCTTCCTAACTTTAAGGTGACATATGCGGTATTAAATAAACGACATGTAAAGAGATATCATAGGAATATATCCTCTAGGATCATACAAAGATTTTACTTTGTTTCATGATTTTTAGGGTTTTTTTTCTTTTTGTTGTTGATGATATTTTCTTTTCGCTATGTGGAAAAGATTGCAGAATTCAATTTACATAATTTGATTTCATCAGTTTGGATTAGAAATTTTTTTTTTAAACCGGGCGCGGTGGTGCAAGCCTGTAATCCCAGCACTTAGGGAGGCTGAGACAGGAGAATCACGAGTTCAAAGCCAGCCTCAGCAACGGCGAGGTGCTAAGCAACTCAGTGAGACCCTGTCTCTACATAAAACACAAAATAGGGCTGGGGATGTGGCTCAGTGGTCGAGTGCCCCTGAGTTCAATCTCCAGTACCAAAAAAAAAAGAAATATTTTTTTTATTATTTGTACACACAAAGGAAATAATCTATTTTTTGTATTGCTTTGCCATTTCTAAAGTGTTTCAACTTATTCACCTAATACAGTAACGTGTAAAGAAAACTTATTTTGCTCATTTGGTATAGTTTTCTATTGCTGCATAATAAACTATGGGAAACATATTGCTTAAACAACGCCTATTTGTGAGCTCACAGGTTCTAGAGTGAGGGGTTCACAAATGGTTGAATTTGCTCTTATGCAAGGCGGCAATCAGGTTATTGGGAGAAGGTGGATTCTCATCTTAACGCTCAACTGGAGAGGATTCCCAGTGTATGCTCACTCCAGATGTTGGAATGATTTATTTCATTGCTTTTGGAGAATTGAAAACAGCATTTCCTTGTGAGTCGTCAGCTTTAGGCAGCTCACATCTCCTAGAGGATATTCATGTTCTTCACTTGGGGGACACCCAAAAATGTGTGATTTTTACAGAGAGTCAGTAAGAGATTTGAGCAAGATGGGTGCTCTAATTTGCATGTGATCACGCACATCCTAACCTAATGCTCTAATATATTGGTTATAATCAAGTTTGAAATCCCACCTACCCTCAAGGAGAGGGAATCACAGAGGCATGAACACCAGAGGGCGAATCCTGGGATGCACCTTAAGAGACTATGAGCCACACTATGTGTCTGCAAACCAAAGGATCTTACGTTGTCAGAATATAGCTTAGACACAATTTAAACACACTTTCCACTCTACTACTTTCACTGCACTAATTTTACTTTCTATTCAATCTTACTTTATAACTAAAAAAACAATATGAAAAAGAATGCATAAAATTTTTTTTAAAAAGTTAGACTAATCCATAATTTAAAATACTGAATGTCAAGAAGGTGTTTTTAAGGGGACTCCAGAAAAAAATCTTCAGGAATAATATTCCCAGATCAATTAAAAATAGTAGTATTTGGATTGAAAAGTTTTAAAATTTCTGTTAAACAAAGGGCTCATTTAAAAATATATATATATGTATAATAGTGTGAGCACAGATGATAATCTTGAACATGAAACTAGCAAAAGGAATACTTCAGATGAATTAAGTTTTACGGAGTTGAATTAAGCAAAGAGTGATCTGAAAACTGGGTGGCCCTGAAAATCAGAGTGGCTGAGTCTCAGATAAGTTTATATATATTATGCATTTACATATATATATGTATATATATATTATATAAGTAATAAACATGTATATGTTTTATATTGCAATATATTTATATATAAATAGGTTATATGTGTTTTTACATTACATATATACATATACATACATATATATTCCTCAGTTTGACTTTGGTTTGTTTATATATTCAACTTATAGTTAGATTCCTGAAGACTCAATGTACAGAGGCATTCTCAAGCCAAATTTGATTTATTTTAGCACCATTGTGTAATTTTTTTAATTTTATTTTTTTGGTAAAAGGTATTGAACTCAGAAGCACTCAACCACTGAGCCACATCTCCAGTTGTATTTTGTACTTTATTTAGAGATAGTGTCTCGCTGAGTTGCTTAGCACCTCCCTGTTGCTGAGGCTGGCTTTGAACTCAGATCCTGCTGCCTCAGCCTCCTTAGCTGCTGGGATTACAGGCATGCACTGCTGTGCCCAGCTTGACTGTATAATTTTGACCAAGTTGCTTAAGCCTCAGAACACATGTTAATAAAATGGAGACATAATGATGTATATTTTACAAGACTTTTGTATACATTTGTTAAAATAAGGCAAAGGCACAGGGGGTGTTTGAGATATTACTTGGACATTGTAATTGCTCCTGAATTCTATTTATTACTATAAGTGTTCTTAATAGCACTATTATTTCAAACACACTACACAATTTTAATATTAAGATTATTACTTAACATTTCTTGAATTTACTGTTTGTGCATTTCTGAAGTTAAAAATGTAGAAAAGATAAAATAAATATATTTCATTTTATTAAATCCAGGCATTAAAAACCATCTAAAGTTTTTAATATAATACTCTCCCCAAATCTTCATGTTATGAAATTATAGATGAAAAGTTGGTGAAAGAAGACAGTTATATTTAGGTCATAGTCTATACATTTATTCCTTCTCTTTCACTTGAAACTTTTATTCATTGTGACATATTTATCTATCTTTGGTAATAAAATAAGAAAATAAGACATTGATTTTGATGTGAATGTGACAATGTTAAAAGTTTATTATATATTCTAATTTTCTGCTTTCTACTCTGCTTATAAATAAATTAATACATTAGGGAGATAACCTATAATATCAAGTCTGGAGAACAAATTTTGCTATGTAATTATAAAAATACCATTATTACCATTTGCTTTTACAGAATGTTGTATATTTCTCACTTAATAAACAATGAACAAGCTTTTATGCTTTTAGCTCTATATCTAGTTCTTTTTAAAAACTATTCTTTCCTTTGTGTGGATAAAAGATTATTTATGTTTTTTTAACTGAAAACACTGTTGCAACAAATCCCCTTGTGTGTATTTTCCTCCATTCTACTCTATTTCTAAAAGTAGATGGCACAGAATGCCACTGATGGGACAAGGAATTAATTAATTTTAATTGCTCTCTTTCTGTTTATTCTATTGAGAGGCAAATGTATTTTCCTTTAGCAGAAATGGAGATGAAAGATTAACTAGCACTGTAGTCGCCATCATCTTCAGATAAATAAATGTATTTATCTCCAGATTCCATGTGACCTTGAATCCCTCTTTGGATACACACAGGTATTCAAGGCGATTCCCTTTTGTGAACTCTTAACATCTGACCACCATTTGTCTTGAGTTGTATTTTGCTCTGTTAATTTGTACATGCTCAATACTGACTGTGAGTTTCCAATTTTTACTGGATTTATCATAATTCCTTGTCTCCCCTCTTAGGCTTTTTTTTGTTTTGTTTTTCCTTTGTATATATATTTGCTTTTAATTTTATTTTGCATAATATATATATATATATATATGCTTTCAGTTTTTACTTTCAGGATTTATGTCTTTTTTGAGAAATTGTTTTTCACCACGATTTATAAGAATAGACTCATCTAATTTTTCATTTTATTTAATTATTCAATTTGAATTCTTGATCCTTCTCAAATTAATATTTACATGTAGATTAATGTGAAAATGCTATTTTTCCTTTAGATCATTTCAGAATCTATCAAAATATCACCTTTACCATAATATGTGTATTAATTATGGTAAGTATAATATTATGATTAAAATAATCTTGTAGGAGGTTTGCTGTCTGGTAGGTATATCTGTCCATCATTATCATTGTTTTGTAAAATTTTGTAAATTTTTTCCCCTCCACTCTGTGTTAGATAAATAATTCAGACCTCTCATACTGGATGCCTTTTATGTGGCTGGTGCTTTCTTACCCAGTTGATATGGTGACGACAAAGACAAACAATGGTAATTATACATAATTGAAGGACAGGCCTGGGGATGTAGCTCAGAGGCAGAGCAATTGCCTAAGATGTATGAGGCCCTGGGTTCCATTACAGTACTGCAAAACAAAACAGAAAAAGGAAAAAAAAAAGAATTGAAGAATAAATCCACTCAATATTAGTAACAGATTTGTTCCTTAAAGTGATTTTGTAGAAATGAAGCAATTTATTTTACAATTCCATTTTTACCAAGGAATTTTTAATAGAAATTTTTAGAAATTTTCTGAAGAAATTTTGTTGCCATTAATTTTTATTTTTCTATTTGGAAAAGACTGTTTTTTAAAAATTTATTCAAGTTTTATTTGTAATGTAGTGATTACATTGTCTTCTAATCAAATGATAACCAGGCATGACCCCACTTAGATCATGCATGATCAACATTCAAAGATTAAATGAAGTGGAGCATATTCAGGATGGTATGGCCATGGGAAACAATTTTTAAATGTCCTATACAACTTGAAAAGTAGTTACATTTTTATTATTATGTTTTTAGTGATTCATATTTATTAGTGAATTGAGTTTTAAATGTCTTTTGTAATCATTAATTTTGTCATTTTTTTACTTTGGAGAGGACATGTGAATTTTGGTAAGAAATATCACTGTTCATATTTCCTATTTACTTTAACTGAGTGTTATTTTTAGATTATTTTGAAACATTAAGCTGTTCTTTACAAGTTTTGTGACCTCATTGTCTATGAGGCTATTGTTAATTGGCTCATTTTTTACATTGTTTAAACATTAATGTAGAAGGAGTTAGACTATATTTTCTGCTTCCCATGAATGAATGTGGAGAATTTGGTAGGTCTGATAAATGAACACTCTTATATAGTGTAGAGCTATCATGTTTTCCGGCTTCACAGTTCTAAGCCCTTCTCTGCATTGGTTCCTAGAAAAGTCTCAAAAATATGGCTGTAAACATAACTACTGCCCATCAAAGGCAAGTCTAATCAAAAATATTTCATAATGTCAAGATGTGATCTTAGTATGTCCTGTCTTTCCATGTTAGCTATCTAAATCTCTTCTCTCTGTTGTTCTCTATATTCCTGCTTTGATATAATTTAGTGTCTATAGTCAGTATTTCCCCCAGAAGGTAAAGCTCTGGAAAGAAGCACTTGCTAGGTATTTCTGGTTAAGCCTTATGGAAACACCTTTCTTCTGGTGATCTTATATCCACATCTAGTTTTCCACATTCACCCAGTGTTCAAATCCAGAAAGGTCTCTATATCTTTATTCTCAGACTATCTCCTCATCTTTCCTCAATGGCCTTGACCCTCTTTTAGTGGTATATGGTTGGTGGCAAAGTTGTGATTGACGCAGAATAAACTGATATTCTAGTAAATCTATTAAAATTGCATTTATTTACATATTTTTGTTTCTTTGGATTCAGAAGAAAGACAAAATCTTCAAGGTAAATTTTCTCTATACAAGGATGACCATGTTAGATTCATAGCTGCTCTACTGTACTATTTCCTAAATTTTAATACAACAGTAACTATATCAAAATAGAATAAGACACTCTAAATGTTATGGCTCAGTGGGATCAATTTTTCTATACTTTGGAAAGTGTAAAATATAAATTTATGTTGTATGTGGTAAAGATGTCAAAAACTGTGTTAGAGTGATGATTTACTTTGACTACAACATAATAATGAATTCAAAAACACAGAACCAAACTTATATACAATTTAAAATAAGAGAGAAGCATGTTCCACAAACAGTAGTTTCTCAGTATTGCATAACTGACTGACATTTGTAACCCCCTCTGACTATTATTGAATAGTCTGATGGCAGTTCAAAGGCAAATAGTGACAAAAATTAACTCTAAACTCAAGTTTTGGAAATTTCTGGTCAAAATGAATAAAGAATGATAGTATATATAAGTTCTGAAATAAAGTATTATGGAAGTTTTAAAGATATTAGTCATTTTTAAATTCTGTAAATGAGAATGAAATAATTGATGTTATAGTTATGAGATACGAATATTGTTTTTCAAAACTTGCAGATAAAATGCATAGTGTGGGTCATTTGATAATTAGCAGTATAACACATCAAAATGTTCCATGACTATTTATTCTGTGAACCATAGCCTATTGAAATAAGAATTTGTTTATGGTTGGTTGATGATTATAATCTCAACAAAATATGTTAACACTGTTTATTATAATAAAACACTTTGGTTTAAAACAAATAAACACATTTGCTTTTTTCTTCACAGCAAATTCTATAAAGAAGTAAAGATAATTTAGAAAGTAATCTTGTTTGGCATGAGTTTATTGAATGCAACCTCTCATTGGTTGTCTGGGCTGTAGAAGATGGTATGCTCCTGTGCAGGACAGGTACCTGAGCACCCATTTTCTAAATGCAAAGAGAGTCAAAGTGTAGTTTTAATATTTTTAAAATAATGTTTAAAATAATTAAAACACAAAACAGTCTGTAAAGAAAACAAGAAAAAAAAGGTGTGACCATGTAGCATGAGAGTGCTTTAAAAAGAAAATGCTGTTTTATTCTGTTTGTTTTAAACAGCAGGCTTACAAAGAAGTAAACTTTACAAAAGAGTGTTTCAAAACACTTCTTATATCTTTATGAATTGGAATATTGCCATTTTAGAAAGAGAACTGAAGCAAATATTTTCTGAGTGGTGAAAAATACATCCCAAAGAATCCTGCAAATATTTTCAATAACTTGCATGAATTTTGTGGTGGCATTTTTACCTCTATAATCTAAATGATTTAACCAGACTGAGATTTAAATACCTTCCATACAAAGTCTCTCTCTAGGTAATTAGGAACTGATACAGCTCTTAATCAAAACAGATATCATCAGCAGACAGGAAAGTGCAGCAGCAGATGAGTAGAATAGGGAAAAAAAATTTCAACTCCAATCTCAAATGAAAGAAGACAGTAATAAAATTAATGATGTGTCAGTTCCATGTGGATAAAGAGAACCTGCTGAAGTTTTAAAGATATTAGTCATTCCCCTGCTGAATAGGGGAAGTGAAAATGCAGAGGATAAAGAGAGGAAGAATCTCAGGACAAATTTTAGTCACCATGATTCTTTTTATTCACCAGTATTTTTGACCAATATCACTCTATAAATGCATAATAGTAAGATGTTTCTGGTGATAAATTAAAATAGAATGAGGTGGCAGTTAGGGAGGCTTTGTAAGCTTTTACTCATCAATTTTTTTCACTAACAAACAAAATGCTATACAAATTTGAATCAGTGTAATCATTCTTACTAAATTTTGAACCATTCATATTTTTTGTTAAGGTTACCAAGTGCAATAGCTAGTAGAGTTAATTAATTGACAATGGCCATGTTTGTCAGCCAACAACTGTTAAGTTTACTTCTGAGCTCTCATCAGCTATTAAAGAACTGTTTCTTTTCAGATAGTAGACAAAAATGAACCAATCTGTAAGATATCTATAAGTAAAATATTGTTTGGCCAAGATAAGTATACTGAAGTTAGAATGCAACTTGGTAAATTATTTTAAAAGCAAAACAGTTGGTAGCTGGAAGAATAATCTACTGAAATTGTTCATTATGTACACTTTAACTATATAAAAGGTCTCTCAAACAACAATACCAGATAAAGTTTATCATGCTTCTGTTTAGGTCTTAATTCAGGAGGATTTACATAAAGGAATATCTCTTAAGGCAAACATTTAGTAGAAGATATAAAAATGATATTAAAATACATAAATGAGAATTTTTACATAGGGTCCACTAAAGAGATGTAATTCCTCTTAAGTTTCCTTGAGTTGATTAACCCTCATAATCTCAAAATGTAACTGCATGAAGAATTTCCAATAGTTCAGCTAGAATGACAGCAACTACATTTGCAGTATCAGAATGATATGGTTAGAAAAACATAACATGAGTTGAATTTTAAAGATTCACTGCTGATTTTCTAAATTATGCCACTGGAATTTGATGAGACTTGCTAAACCTGAAGCTTTGGTGTTAAAAATGTCACCCTACATGCACAAACAGGCGTGTATCTGTGTATCTAAGTGTTATTGTACATACATCTATACATACAATGATAGGAACAGGAGACATTAGGGCCAGGACCATGTCAATTTTTTACAGAATATTTTTCATGGTTCTGTCGGCCCCAGTTCTTAACCTGGTTAAACAGAGTTCCAGAGCACATGCACATGATGAGTTTTGTTGTTGTTGTTGTTTGTTTGTTTGTTTTTTAACTATAGGAAGACACCACATTTTTGAATCTTGAAGATTGCATAGTATGGCTGTCAAAGCAATCCACCCACCCATCCAGAGAATAAGAGAGAATATCCCCTATTCTGGAATGTAAGTGAAATTTATGTGAGGAGAGGAGAAGATTCCTCATTTGACAACCCCTGAAATCTAAACACATGGCCAAGAAGAAGCAGTTTCTAAGTCTTTCCCAGTTCTTATTTTTAGTGTGGCAATTCAATCATTGTTTAACTTTGGTTGCAAGAATTCCTTTTTCCTTTTCTATGTTTTGTTAGTTTGTTTGTTCATTGGTTAGAAAGCTTTGACTATACAGAAATGCAAAACTATCCATGAGCATTGTTTCCCCACATCTCTGCTCCTCAATCTGTGCAGTCCAACCTCTGGCAGATTTTCCATGTGCCATTGCACTGGCTGTTGTGATTAATATAGATAACAGGACCAAGAATGAAACCATTAAATTAGTCTTATACAACATTTAATAAACACTACTATGAGCAGGGTAAGAGCAGCAGGATAAGACTAACTCATACTACTCATATCAATTTTGATCCCAGATCCATAAACTAGGCAGCTGAATAAATTCTATATAACATCAGCATCCCTTAAAAAAACAGGTAACTTTCTCTTCATATTTCTATAGGAAACTTTCCACTTGACCCCAGGCATTAATCCAGATAAAGCATGATGAACCAATGACTGCACAGATATAATCTTGACCTGAAAGAAAAGTCTGGGACATTGACAAATATTGAAGAAGTACTTTAAATTGAATGACTCTTTTTTGAGTACAACTGTCTCCTCCATTGCATATGTGAATGATTAATCAGTCATACCTCCATGAGATTGCAGCTTTTACTTCTTGAACATTACACCAATTCAGAGACCTCATAGAATGATAAAATGGAGATGGAGGCAACGCCTGGGAGTCGTTTGCATGTGAGGTATAGGAGTTTCAGCCATCCTCTGTGGCTTCACAGAAGTTTCTGGTGGGAGAAGGTAGATTCAGACTTTAAGATACTTGCAATTATTTAGGAGAATAACACTAGAGTGTTTTTCTTCCAGAAGACATCTCCAAGGGCAGTTCTGAGAAACAGCAATCATTAACAACCCTCTTGCCTATGTCCTCTAGGGTTTTAAGTGTTACCTCCTCACGTTTTAAGGTTTTTGCTTCATTCTTGACATTCACAAAATCATCTTTCTTAATTCAGTAAATATCTATTTACATTTTTTTTTCTCCAGTTATCTTCTACAAACTCACCCAGACATTATCCAAAAGGATTTGGGACAAGAAAGACAAATGTGTTTTCACATAAATTAACCAGATCAAGTGTGAATCCGTGAACTCTCTTTTGTTCAGTCTGCCATGCAGAGGGAGTATCATCCTGGCTTAGCTGTGTTGCTAATAAGAAAAATGAAGCATTTTTCCAGAAAAGATCAGGGCAGAATTATGAATTTCTAAATACAACACTGAAAGGCCTCCTCTCCTTTCATCTTGATATTAATTCAGGCAAAAGAAATTGAGAAGACACTCTCTTTCTGGGTACAGCTGTGTTTACAAAACCAACCAATCAATCAACCGATAAACATTAGGAATTGTTCTACTAGAGTGTATAGATCAGGAGGAGATGAGGGAGGAAAAGTCAATCTTTCAGCTTATCACTGATTGGCTTTTTCATAAAATGGGCATTACGATCAAGCTGTAATGGTTCCAGAAAGCCAAATACATGAGACAAATTGGCTTCAAGAATCATGAACATGGTCAGAAGTAGCTAATCAATGGATGGACAGGCAGGTGGGAAATTATGAAGTTGTCGATATGTCAAGAGAGATATATCACTCCATGCAGTGAGGCCACCCTAACTAGGAATGTGACAGAAATCATAAGACTGATTTGTAGTTACTTTCTCTGCCTTATTCTTATCACTAAAAGTGTTAATTTTAGATAGATTTATTTCTTTTTCCTGAACAAGAAACATGAAATCTCTGGAATAGAGAACAGAAAGTTTATAGGAAATCTTATTGCTCATTCCGCATGTCATTATATATATATATATATATATATATGTATTCATTCCCAGAAACATTTCACATTTATAATGCCAAAGATTGCATTTGGGGACAATTTAAAATTGTTACCATTACCAAATCACCAAACAGATATAAAATTATACTCATTTCTATATTGATATTCAATTTCTACCATAACAAATGACAGCACAAACTTGAAGGCTTTAAACAACCCCAGCTTATTAAATTAAAGTTCTGGAGTTAGAAGTTCTACATGGGTCTTAAGGGGCTAAACTGAAGCCATTGGCAGAGTGGTTCTTTCTGGAGGCTCAGGAGAGATCGTCTCCCTTGACTCTTCCAGCCTTCAGAGGCTGCCATATTGCTTGACTCCTGATTCCATGGTTCTAATCACTTAATCTGTTTCATACCATCTTCCCCTTCATTGATAATTTTGTCTTCTTCTTATAAGGTCACTTGGGAGCCATGGGGATAATGTTCCTATCTCAAGATACTCAGTTTAGTCACATCTGTCAAGTTTGTTTTACCATGTAAGAACATATTTGTAGGTTATAGGAATTAGGACATAAACATCTTTGGAAGGCCTTAATTCAACATACCACAGCTGCTTTGGGATAAAATATCAGTGAAATAACTACTCTATTTCCAAATGACCTGTAGTTTGAATGATAGAATGGAGATGTGAAGTAGAACATTACTCAAAGTCTATTTATTCTACCAGAATGATCATTAATGGTTCTCACTGGAGAATAACTAGGAGAATAAAAATGGCATTTATATTATAGATCAATGCCTCTCTAATCCTGATAGTAACTAATGTTGAGGTATATTTTCAAAACTCATTATCATCCCAAGTTTTAGCCCCCAAATTAATGGTGGTACATTTTAGATTGGATATGCACATTTTCCTTCCTTCGGACTGTATCATATAGCTACCCCCACAAAAGTAATAAGTGTACAGGATTTTTAAAAAAGTTAATCTCTATTTTCTGTTCATTTTTAAACAATAATGTTTTCTTACCTCAATTTCTGTAAACATTATTTTAATACTTCATGAATAGATAAGATAGTTATATAATCCTAAATGCAAAAGTTTAAAAGGAAGTATATTTCTAAGTGTGTAGGAAATTCCTTGTGCCAATATAGTATGCTTTCTCATTTGCCATCTAACAGTGAGAAACTTGATTTATTTGAACAATCAAGACATATAACTATTTTTTGTTTTTCCCTGTTTTAGATCTGAGGATGATGACTTTGGAACAACCCTAAATGCAAATTTCCCTTAGCTTTCCATCTCCCCATAAACCTTTTACTCACATGCAGAAGTGAGTTATTGGAATGTTAAAACTGCTGCAGATGGATATCTCAATAAAATTAAAACTAACATAAAAGTAGACCAAGTGGTAAAAGGAATATTGACTTTCTCTTTATTGCACATTTAACAATATGAAAGATAATAAAATATAATTTTATGTTAGATAATAATAAAAATGTGTTCTACAACACTATATTTATGGCATGCTTTTCCATTTTCTGCTTAATTTCTAAATATGAGAACCTATGACACATTTTATTTAGTAGCTGTGTAATTCCTATAAAAGTAATGTTTATTCATCATTGAAGTATTAGCAATTTCCTTTCGCAAATGATTATCATAACCAAGTATATACATATGCATAAATACATTGTGATCAGTAAATAAGAAATGGAGATAAAATCCAGTTCTAGAAATGGTCAGCTATATTCATGAAGGTTATGTTTAGATGCATATTTGAAAATAGACTCATGAGGTCCTTTACTTTGCAGAAACATGTTATAATTTGCTGTGATTGTATTAAAATGTATTAATAATTCATTTGGGGTATGCTTTTTTTTTCTTTTTTTAGTTATAATTGAGGTAGTTTTTCTTCTGTTATAGGGAAAACTTATTTCCCCTCACTTTCTTGATTGGCTTTTTCCTCATGCGAAACTATGCCATATGTACATAAAATATTATTATTATGGTGGACTACAATTTCAACAGTTGAATACCAGATAACTTTTAGAAATTATTGATCTTTCCTTTCATCTTGTTGATGCAATTGGGCTTCAGGTGAAGAAACAGTCCTATAAAATAAATACTTTGATAGCACCGTAAAGTCTGTGTCCTGCATATTCTTAAATTGAAAGTGTGTTTTAAGAGTGGCTCCCTAGTTTGATAGTAAATACAATTAGCGATTTAATTACAAAAAAACTAGTCTTTATTATTTTATACATGGATAATTTAGCTCTATTACACTGTTTGCTGTATGTATCATGCATAATGATCCAAAGTGCTTCATGTTTAAGCAACTTTAAAGCTCAGAATTATATACTATTTTCTCATTTGTCAATTTTGTTTTAATAAAGGTGTGTTTCTCAGAAGTGAGTCTCAGTTTGAAATTGAATATACACATAAATGTTAGCCATCTACAGCTGGAGCAGTGACTTTGGTAGGCAGCCCTGCTCTAGAAAGTTTTTCCCCAGGGTCTTGTTCATAAGCTACAACACTGTTGCCCAGAAGGAAGGGCAGCTCTGCATGTCAATCTCTGCAGTCTCTTGGAACAGTGATCCAGGAAACCACCACACTGTAAGTAAGCCATGTGGTCCCTCCTTCCTTTCTATAACCCCAAATATATTTCAATAAATTTATTAAAATTTATTTGATCCAAAATGTAGTAATTGATTTACACTTGTATTATAGATGTGAATGAGCTAGAACATCATTTCATTTGGCTATGACAAAATTTGGAGAACAAGTGAGTAAAACATTGCTTCAGAGTTGCTAACCTGTACTGCTATGAGAGAGATGTACTAAGTAGTGGACAATGTTTACATGCAATGTTTAACATTACATTTGCCAATAAAAACACTGTTTCACAAAGTAATTAGGTCAAATCTCTTACCCTATTCCTCTCAATAAGGTCGCATCATTCATTTCTACATCTCTCTGCCATCTATCCTTTATCAATCTATCGATCGACCAATCTATCTATCATCTATCCTCCCATCATCAAACCTTGGCTGCTGATCCTTTGGGAGATGTATACTTGTACATATGTGTGTGTGTGTGTGTGTGTGTGCATGCATGTGCACGTGCACACATATGCACATGCATGTGTGTTCCTTTGGAATATTGCACAGTAATTTTATTATAATACCCATGTCTGCTTTTACTATGGTAAAGCTGCTGAAATCATAGGACATGTGGGTAATATTCTACCTTCTTCTATTTTCTATAAGACATAGTGGAGAGTTTGTATTATTTTTTTTCTTTATTTTTCACCAGTAGAATTCCTGGCCCTAGAAAACTTTTGAGGGGTGTGGACTAAAATTTATTTTTAATAAACATAAGATTATTTAAATTACCCATTTCTTCTTGGTGGGGTTGTTAGTTTGTCTTCCAAGGCATTGGTACCTTCATCAAAGCTCTCAAATGAATTGATATAATTACTTTATTATGAGGAGGTGTCACCTTTTCACAGGACCCTTACATCAACATTTAAAAATCCTCTGTATTTTTGCTTGAGCAGCCTGACTAGATGTTTGTCAATTGTACTGATATTTTTATAGAATCACCTTTTATTTCAGTCCCGTTTTTGTTCTCATTGCCATTTTGATGACTTTCTACTGCAATTTGCATTTTTCCTTACTCCATTTCTCCTGTATTCAATTTGCTTTTTTCGCCTAGTTCTCAAGGTGGACTTTTGGAGTGCTTGATGTGACTTGGGTTAGCTTCCCTACAAAGCTCGTGTTCACAACAGAGTTTTCCTCTGAAGTCTGTTTTAGTTACGTCCACTCATGTTGACACACTGCATTCCCAATTTCACTTTAAAATATTTTAAATTTACCTGAGACTTCATTAACTTACAGAATTTTTGGAAGTGCATTATTTTTCCAATTATTTGGAGACTATCAAAGATATTTTGGTTATGAATTTCTAGTACAACTCTTGTGGTTCAAAAGCATAACTTATATGGTTTTTATTCCTCTAGATTTACTGTTCATTGTGGATTTGATAAAATTGTGTATTCTGCTATTGGATGATCTGTTCAATAAATGTCAACTCGTCCAAATTGTCTGACAGAGCTGTTCGGGTTTACTGTTAACATGGATAATGTCACTGGTGTTCTATTTACTTCTTCTACCAGTTGCTAAGAGAAGAGTGTTAGAACCTCCACCTACAATTTTAGATTTTTTTATATTGCCTCTTTTTTTTTTCTTATTAGAGTATTTATTGGTATCCTTTTCATTTGGACTCTATAGCTGCACTATAGAGTCCTCCAATATAACAGCTTGTTTTTCTTGCATCATATCCTGCAAACTAAATACTTCTTTTTTTTCCAAATTTTAAAATTTTATTATTATTATTATTATTTTTAGAGGATAACACTTCATTTCTCTTGTTGTAAGTGATATAGAATCACAACATACATGCAGTTATACATAAAGTTAGGGCTATGATGACCATCATATTCCACCACCTTTACTGTCCCCATGCCCCCTCCCCCCTTACACTGTCTTATAGAAATATAATATGAGCCACATAAGTAATTTATTATAGTCACACTTGTTTACAAAGTTAAAATAGAAACAGATTGAGTTAATAAATAATTCATTTGATGGAATATATAGCTATAATATTATTTTAACATGTCATCAATACAACTATTTTTATCTTATATCTATAATTTATTATAGTCATAAATAATGAATCTAACATATATAAAATTATATATTTTATATATGTAATGAATACAGAGTGAATAATTACCTAATATTTATAAATGTTTCATTAATACAGATGAGTTCAAGAGTTCATTTTAAATTTTCCAACTCAAAGCTAATAATTTGGTACTGTTAGTTTTTGAAGCTAAAGCACAACTTTCAGTTCTACTAATTAGGCTCTTCGAAAATTCTTGCCTCCAAGCTAACAGCTTGTTTTCCTTCCATCATATCCTACAAACTAAGTACTTCTTTATTTTTCCCAAATTTTAAAATTTTATTATTATTATTATTTTTTTAGAGGATAACATTTCATTTCTCTGGTTGTAAGTGATATAGAATCACAACATACATACAGTCATACATAAAGTTAGGGCTATGATGACCATCATATTCCACCACCTTTATTGTCCTCATGTCCCCTCTCCCCTTACACCCCTATGAACAGAGTTCCTCCATTGTTCCCATGTTCTTCCCCACATTATGGATCAGCATCCACTTATCAATGAGTACATTTGGCATTTGGTTTTCTGAGATTGGCTTACTTCACTTAGCATGATATTCTCTAACTCCATCCATTTACCTGCAAATGCCGTAATTTTATTCTCTTTTATTGCTGAGTAATATTCCATTGTGTATATATACCACAGCATCTTTATCCAGTCATCTATCAAAGGGCATCTAGATTGGTTCCACAGTTTAGTTATTGTGAATTGAGCTGCTATAAACATTGAAGTGGCTGTGTCACTGTAGTATGCTGTTTTTAAGTCTTCTGGGTATAAACCTAGGAGTGGGATAGCATGCTCAAATGGTGGTTCCATTCCAAGTTTTCTAAGGAATCTCCATACTGCTTTCCAGATTGGCTGCACCAATTTGCAGTTCCACCAGCAATGTATGAGCATGCCTTTTCCCCACAACCTCGCCAACACTTATTGTTGTTTGTATTCTTGAAAATTGCCATTCTGACTGGTGTGAAATGAAATCTTAGGGTAGTTTTGATTTGCATTTCTCTGATTGCTAGAGATTTTGAACATTTTTTCGTATGTGTGTTGATGGATTGTATATCTTCATCTGTGAAGTTTGTGTTCAGCTCTTTGGCCCATTTATTGATTGGGTTGTTAGTTTTTTTGGTGATAAGTTTTTTGAGTTCTTTATATATCCTGGAGATTAGTGCTCTATTGGATGTGTGTGTGGCAAAGATTTGTTCCCAGAATGTCGGCTCTCTGTTCACTTCATTGATTATTTCTTTTGCTGAGATGTAGCTTTTTAGTTTGAATCCATCCCATTTGTTGATTCTTGATTTTACTTCTTGTGCTATAGGAGTCTTGTTAAGGAAGTATGGTCCTAATCCAACATGATGAATATTTGGGCCTATTTTTTCTTCTATTAGGTGTTGGGTCTCTGGTCTGATTCCCAGGTCCTTGATCCACCTTGAGTTGAATTTTGTGCATGGTGAGAG